>OZ010674.1:3278886-3466660 GCA_963932185.1 Troglohyphantes excavatus
ATGACTTGAATGTTTCTTGAAACCATTGAAACCGAAGCATATGAATTTTTCTGGTCGCGTTGTCTACTGTTTCCAGATCTACTAGTATTTAATCCAAGACATTGAGAAAATAAAGCAAAAAAAAAATATTTCTTACATTTCACTCATTCTTTGCTAAGCCCTGTAAATTTGTATTGTACTGTATTGAAATTTTTATGTACTTTATTGTTGTATTGGAATGGAATAGAGAGTCTGATTTTTCTGTGTAGGTACGTGAACACGTTTTCCGTGCGCATGGCGGCAGCAGAGAGGCGGAAGTTCGCCGTGGCCGGGATGATGCTGCTGTTGTCCGGACTGCAGATGGGCTTCAACATGCTGCTCGACTACGCGCTCTACTCGCTGCTCGACATGATGCGCTTCTACGGGGGCATGACGGTCAAGGGGCAGCGTGAGTGGGTGGAAACACGAGTAGTTGTTAGTGCCTTTTCTGTCTGGCGAGGGTCTGAGATCGACACCCGGACAAGCCATGGGTGTGTGATCGATTCCTTAGGAGCGACGATGGCTCGGTGTGCGATCCTTCACAAGAGATCAGGACTTCCGTCGACGTGTTCTGAGGGAATTCTGGTTATTAGGCATGTGGCTGAGAAAGTACCCGCCGATTACAAGAATTGTTTCTATTGAATGCTTATAACTCGAGATTAAAATCGGAGGAGGGATGCTCAATGAGCCAACACTTCTCATATTAGTGTGCTTTTTCTTATTATTTATTATATATTTATTCTTTCTTCGTATACTTTATTCTTTTTAAATGTAAGCTTAATTTGTTATCTAAAAAAACCAAGTTGTGCTGTTTGTCAAGGAATGGATCCGCTGAAGGATTATCCTATTACCTCTTGTAGCCGATTTTTGAAATTCATTCTACCTGTGCGCGCTCTTTCAAAAGCGCGGGGTCCTGTGCGGTGGCATGCGTCGCACACCCCTAAGATTATCCCTGTGTGGAACGGAGATTTGAAGAGGGAATTTGGCGGTTACAACTGTAATTGAACGCGTGCCGTAACTTGGGGTTACTTGGACCCGAAAAAAATAAAAATTCATGACAGCAGACTATTTAAAATATTTTTTGTTGGGGTCCAAGTTGTTTGTTGGCTCCAGGGTCCACGTAACTCCAAGTTACGGTAGTTTTATCAGTAACCCACGGTTGTCCTGTTTTTAGAAGCTTTAATTTAACCCACTCGTTTTGATGTTGTTGAGGACTTAATTTAAATCCTCTACCAAATGTTACATGCACTCTAAACTTAGCAAAAATACGTAATCTTGATCAGAAAAACATATTTAGCAATAAAAAAATCGTCCCACTTCTGTTTCATCGAATAAGATTTGAACTCATGTTAACCGACAGAATGGCTTTTAACGCATGCGCAAAAAAACAATTTTTGTTTCAGCAAAAGAACATTGACCCTTTGAATTCAAATGGCGACTCTCAGTCACCAACTTAACAATTTGTTATTTTGTTCTCTGTTCTTCAAATTGAACGAGAACTGCATGTTTTTGAATATAAATAACGCTTTTCTTTCGTAAGCTTGTTTGAACTCTATTCAAAAGTATGGAATCGCTTGGGTATTAACCTATTTTATGAAGCCTTTGCACTCGATTGTCGCCTTGAAGTCACCAAAATAACGACGTGTTATTTTTTTCCTCTCTGTTCTCCAAAATGAAAGAGAACGACATATTCTTGGATTTAAAAGTTATTATCTCACAAACTTTATTAGAAAGTATTTTTTGTCATATAGAAACACCAAGTAATATAGTGCTCTAAAACTTTCTCCAGATTGAAAATCCTTGCGACCCCTGTTTTTTAAAAAAGAATTTGATAAATGTCATGAAACACTAAATATATGTTTGGTATACTGAAATTAATATTCGGCTTTATGCTTAACTTTTTCATTTTTATAATTATCCACCCCAATCATAAAAAGAACACTCTAAACAATGCATCTTTAAAAAAAAGAACCGGAACGGGGTGTAACAGTTCCCTAAAAATATGGTAAATATCAAACGCGTTCCGCGAGTGCAAATTGTTGAAATGTTCTTTCATGTTCATTTCCCTTCGCAGTTCCCGCCATCGTCCAGATTCGCGTGAAGGGCAGTGGGCGTGATGGCGGACATGTACCGACAGCTGGTCTCTCAGTTCGATCCCCTCATGAAGTCTTCGCCGGAGTTCGACACCGCCAAATGTCTCCCGAATCCGATCCCCATCGACCTCGACAAGTACCGAATGATTGGTGAGTCTGGTTAAGATCGATTTTTCGGTGTGTGGTCGGTCACACAAGCTTTATTATAAGAAACAAATTTTGTTTAATTTTTTAGGGTAGGTGCACGGAATTTTTTTTAAATTATAAAATTTTCTAATATTGAAAGTTCTTCATTCAGATATTAGAAAATTTTATATTTTAAAATAATGCGTTTAAAAAACTAATGTTTCGAACTTTTGTGGAATGTACTAAACATATGTAATTGTTTCTCATTAAATATTCATTTTCTCAAAATTATATTTTTTAGCTTTAGTACAAAAAACATACTATTATATTTAAGCACCCAATTTTTTTTTATGTATCCTTGAATTGTTTTGTACACATTAACCGATGCATTTACGATTTCAAGGCTTGGTTATTTAAAAAAAAAATTCTAAGTACACATACTTTTTTTCGTTATAACAGTTTTTATAGCAAAAAATTGCTTTAAACTGTTTTATGTATAAATACATGGCTTCACTTGTATAATTACATATCATTGTTAAGTTGTAGGATAAATGAAGAAGTGGTTTTAAGAAAAATCTATCTTACGCTACTTCTTCATTCAGATGTTAGAAAATTTTATAATTTAAAAAAATAAATTAGATAAAAAATACAGTTGAGAAAATGAGGATTTAATGAAAAAAATTGCGTATATTTAGTGCATACTATTCAATGTTTAAAAAAATTATTTAAAATACTTTTACTTTAGCTGGAACCAGTGGCAGATTTAAGAGATAAGGCACAGGTGGAAATTTTTTCGAAGGTATCAGTTTTCAACTATTATGTCACGCACCCTTGGGGGAGAGGTCTATCATGCGGGACTGTGGCGAGTCATGGCGGGAGGTGGTCTCAGGGTTTGTGTGACGTAGAAAAACTTTGTAATTTTTTTAAAAATTTTAATACAAGTCACTTTTATAGAAATCCCAACCTTTCTAATGGGTTAATTTTCGAGAGTCATTGTATAGACCCTCTACAAAATAATAATCTTAAAATCTATTTAAAATATTATAAATTTTAAATATATATTTTAGTTCAGAGTGTCCCGCTGTTACAATTTCATAGGCCATGCGTCGTCTGCTAATCTACTGCTATGTGACATAAGTACTGTCTTCACGGGCCTTTTCGGTAATCGGGCCCTGTGACAAGGAGCGGGTCTGTCGAAGGAGGGCATCTGTCTACACGTATGAGAAAGGGCGGGGCAATCCAGAGAGAAAACTGCAATGTGAAATAAGCAAAAAAAATATTATTAATTCCCTTTCTGTCCTTTTTTTAATTTCTGGAGTCAAGGGGACTCCCAAAGTACTCAAATCAAAAGGGGCCAGGTGGCAACTGTCCATTTGCCGCCTGTTCAATCCGCCACTGGCTAGAACAAAAAGTTAAAACAGTTCTGTATGCAGAAGAACTTAAGAGTTTAAGAAAATGTATAAATTTAAAAATGCATTATTGAAGAAATTTGTGTGCACCCCTTCCGATGTTTAGCACCAACTTGGCACCAATACGTAGAGAGGTTTTATCCATTTTGACTGATATCCATTTTCTTTAATGTACGTTTGAGTATGACTTTTATTCTAAATCAGATATTCGAATATTTTTATTATTTTTTTTTTGGATAGAGAATGTCACTCTTGGGATCCTTTCGTAATTAAATTCCGGTTATCTGTCACTCATCCGGAAATCTCAATAACCGCATCTTTTGAAAAAAAATAACCGACTTGCAAGATTATTTTTTTGATGGGTAAAGAAAAAAACCACTGAAGAATAAATCCCCCCCCCCCTCCCTCACCTCCCTCCCTAAAAATCGGGTAGGTCCAGGCCGTACTGTACCGTAAGGTTTGGTTAATGAATACTTTTGGGCCCTACGCGGTACAAATGCGTGAGAGAGGAGAGGGTAACTGACCAAACTTGTTGACACGGCACTCCTATATACGCGGAATCGTATGCTGCAGTTACGATCGACACTCGAGAAGTCTTACGTTATTCTACACGAGGTAAAACCACCATTGAATAACTCCACATGGAGTTATAAAAATTAGACAGGTGTCGTTTTTTAGAATCAATTATTTGATGCGAGGTATTCCATACTGATTTTATAGACATCTTTACGTCAAAATTTGGTTTTTCAACTTTCATTTATCCGGAAATATCGATTAACCGAACATTTTATTAACATTTTATCTAATTTAAAAAGTAATTTTTTTAATTGTTGAATGGAGAATTGCTCTGTTTAAAATAAAATTCCGTAATTTTTTGGTTATCCGCCCTTCAATGAATCGGAATCGAAGTTATTAGAATCTGTTATACTTTTTTCCATAATTTTTTTTTATTAGAATGGTTTTGCTATTTGTGAAAACTACACTAGAATTTCGTTTATCTGCATTTGTTAAACCGGATAATTTCAAAACAACATATAGAAAATATATATATAGTGGCATGTAGAAAAAAAACATGAATTTCTTCGTGAGTAATAGCATACGGCGAAGCTCTTTGCTAAATAAAAAAATATAATAAACTTTTATATAAAAAAAGTCAGAATAATTTTACTGTATAACTGGTTAAAATGTAAATATTTAATCTTTTTGCAATTGGTGCTATGTTTCCCGATTTCAAATAGTTGCAATATGTATAAAATTAATATGAAATATTTACATTTTAACCAGTTTTTCCAATAAATTACAAATTAATGTTTATAATTCATTTTATAGTCGGTTTTAATTTTATAGTCGGTTTTCCTTATTGAAAAAAGTCCCCCCCAACCTTAAAGTTTTCATTATTATAATAATGGTATTTTCTTTGTAATTGGTTATTAAATATTTTATTATTTAGGTTACATTTTTAATTTGTTTATATACTTTTAATGTAATACACGCAGACTATAAATTAATAGGAGAGTTCAATATTTCCACCTCTGGTTGGTTGAAGGATCACCACCCATAGCTGCACAATGGGCTGTTGGTGACTCATCGAGATCTATCCCAAAGGAAAGACTCGGCAAAAGTGCCTCGCTATTTATAACCATGGTCAGATGACGAGGACAATACCCGAGCTGGCATCTCACGTAACCCGAGATAGACGTGAGGACATAAGACCACGGCGGATTTAATTTGCACTAGTTCCTTTTATACACGGCGGATTATTTATGGTGCGAAAGGAAGGTATCGAATTATCACCCTTCGGAACACAGAACGATAAAAATATATACAAAATTTCTCCTAAAAAATCGTCTATTTTGAGTTAGTTTTTTAGAAAATTTATTGAAAAAAAATTGCTTATTTTTAATGAGACATCTTTTTAATATACACCCAAATCAAGCTTGTTTATTAATTAGGAAACCTATACTTTTTGAAGTTAGGATTGTTAAAGATACGTCTTCTGGGAATTTTTAACTGAAAAACACGTTGAAAAGCGTTTTGTCAGCTATTTGTCGATTTTGAAAGAAACATTGAAGCTTTACTTTTACCTATATGCATTTCATATGATGATACACATGATTCAATAAAATGTAAGATGACGAGAAATGTGATTATTTTCAATAAAAATTATTATTTTTAAATTGATTGAAATTTGTTTATAAACCTTTTGCATTCCAAGAACATCTTAGACATTTGCTTTCTTTCTTCTTTCTATTCTTTTTCCCAGACTTTTTTAATACTAATATAGTAAAATATCATATTATGCTTTGGATTTGCAAGAGAACAAGTTGAAAAAATTATCGACGTTTTTTAAACGCAAGATGATGTTCTCGTTTATTTTAAAGAACATAGAACCAAAAGAACGTGTCGTTATGCTGCTGCGTAAGAGGAGGAGTGCAAAGGATTCAAGTTTATCAAGAAATTATAACTACTGTCGTATCGTCAAAATTACACTTTTTTTTGGTCGACCTTTACCTCGATTTAAAAATATGGAAAGGATGTGATGTTTATGTGAATTTTAAAATTGTGTGTATTGTTGAAAAAACTGGTGATTAGGGTGGGCCGAATTTTTTTTTATTTTTTATTTTTTCAAAACGATTTAGTTTGGAAAAGTTGCCTCCCATAATAATAAGAAAAACGAAGTAAAAAATAATAATTGGTTGACATCTTTAGGTCGTGCATCATACTCAAAGTATATAGAAAATGACGAAATGTAAAAAGAAATCGTAAATGTTTCAATGTTCGTTTAAAACTATTCGATTGATATCATCTAGTTTGTTATGCTTATTTTAGGGTTCAATAAAGTTAAGTAAATTAAAAAATCATTAATATTTTAATATTTTCTTGTTGCGCAATGTGTTTGAAAAACAAGAATTTATAAAAGTTTTGTTTCATTCTTTTAATTACCTTACAGATAATAACCTTACAATGTTCTTAAACATAAAAATATATTGTTTATACAAATATTTATAACGTCAGCTGTCTATAAAAACGCTTTTACGAAAAAATTGACGAAAATTGGCAAATTTCGTCAATTTTTGTAAACTTTAGTACAATGCGTGAATGGAAGATGACGATTTATGATTTTTTTTTACATCGATTTTCTTATTACAGGAGGCAAACTTTTCCTCACTAAATCGTTTCTAAAAACTAAAATGAATTTTTGTCGACACACCGTACTGGTGATTCGATAGTGGAAAATTCGAGGGACACAGCCGATCGGAATCTAATACGAAAAATATTTTTTTTTACTAAGTTCCACCTCTCATGGTTGGACAATTGAGAAATTCCCGATAGCACTACGAGTGAATGTCCAAGTCGTAGTGCTATCTAACTTTTACAACATTCCCCGGTGATTTAACGGCTGCCTTTGCTCGAGTCTTATTCATTTATTCCAAGGAATGTTTTCTCACTGCGATCGAAGACTAACGAACGTCGTTTATCCTCAAATTGGTATTGCTCATTGGAAACAATGAAAGAGTGTTTCGATGGAAATTATAATTTAAGTTTCGGCAATAGAGTGTACAATTTTTTGTGATATCGAATTTTTCCGAGCTTATTTGAGGAGCTCAAAGAATCTGAAAACTTTGCTGAAATTGTAAAGTTTCGAAATTTATTGAAAAGAAACTTGTTTCTTTTCACAGAGAAATGTCATATTTTGTAATAACTGAAAAACTTCTTTTGAAATATGATATAAATAGATATTTCCTATATCGAATTATGAAAGTTATGCTATACCTGTTTTTCGCACGGGGCTTATGAAAACGGAGAAATGCCTTTTCTGTCACCACATTTTGAGTTGCACAATGTCACATGCATCAGTTCAAAATTTCCTCTTTGAAATATAAATTTTTAAGCAGTTTAAAAGTAAAAGCTAACCACTCTAGATTTGCATTAAAATGTACAACCACGCACTATTCTTTTTTAAATGACTGTGATTATCTTTTGTTATTCCAATACAAATTGCGATTCGCTGGTCAAAAGTGATTTTTTTACTCCGTAAATCTAATCGCAAATTATCGTATTTCTTATATGCCCAGGAGTATGAAAATTGGTAGATTAGTTCCTCATACTTTAAATAAAAAAAAAAAGCTGTTCGTGTACTTCTAGCTGAAATAGCTTTTGCCCAAGGGGTTACAATGACACGCACTCATCACTATTTCTTGTAATTTGTATACACTCAGGAATATGAAATTTGGCAGAGTTGTCTTTAATACCTCACGTCACGAAGGAAAAGTAACGTTTCAAGTAGGCAACAGTGATTTGGACTAGAATTCAATTTCTGAACCCAATTTATAATTTTAAAAAAATGTACGCAAATTTTGTAAAACTTTAACTCAATAAATCTGAACTCTTATACATTGTCGAGTTTAGTGTTACACGCCTTAAACCCTTCTGCCGTTTCGATAGACACAACCTACATATTTTTTTATTCTTTTCAATTACGGAACAATGAAGTGCAAATTTAATTTGCAATGTATAATATTAATGGATTAATTTCATTAATCCCTTCCTTTAACAACGAACTTGGTATAAACAGGCATTTGCAATAAACTCCAACACGAGTTATCTCAGGTTAGTCAATTAGGCGGTTAATAGATAGATGCAAGAATATATAAACCATAGCTCAGTAATAAGTCACTTCAACACCACTTAAAAAATATGGTTTATTTAAGAACCAAATCAAATGTTTCATCTTCGGTTTATGCGCCTAAAATAAGACTTTCCTTTCAAATCCACTAGTCGTCTAATGGACGCAAGAACTTCGAAGTTTTCATTTGCTTGTTATATAATTTAAACCATAACTATTAATAGTTGACGTATTTTTTTATTAATTAATAACGAAATTAAAGATGAAATAGTTGAAAATGTGTTTTAAACATTTTTGTAAGGGGATGAATTCTTGGAAATGTTTTTTTTTTAAACATAGATGGTTGGTTGTGGGTCTGATGCCGAGATATATATTTAGAAAAATAAAATTTGGCTAATAAATTAAAGTTGTTTTAATGTGTGCTTTGCCGTCGAACGTCTTTAAAATCAGTTACATGGAGTATCATATTTTTCTTAAAGATGTTTCTTTATGCAATAATTATTTTAAACGCATATTTTAAGCAAACCGTTTGTATTTATGATATGCTGCAGGAAATTATCTTTCTTTTGATATATCATTTGTTCAGATTCGTCGCGTGTATGGGTAAAAGGGATCTACACTACAGACAAAGTACAAATCGAGCCGAAGTCTTAAGAACATTTTCCCCTAGATCGACTAGCCGAGTGTGAAGACCGTGCTGGAAGAAGGGAGACTTTAGGAGAGGGAAGTCCCTAAACGGATTAATGAGTTTAATGGCACTTTCACTGCGGCTCCAAACGATGCCCTTCCCGCCGTTTGTGAAAAAAACGAGAGCTTCTGTGTGGGGGGAAGAGCAGGAGGCAAACCTGTTTCTAATCAAATCACACGGAGATTAAAAATCGCGTAAAGTTTTGGGGTTGAGATAGATTTGGTTCGAATTTTTCGATAATGGAGTGGGAGTGCTAAACGGGGGGAGTTTTGATTGAACCCTATTCGCACTCCTCCATTGTCTTCTCTCAGGGATAACATAATGAGCAGTTGCTTTGGCTCCCTGATCTTTAACTTAAACGAGAACAGTAACTTGTATACGGAACTGGTGCATATTAAATCTGATCGTGGTCCAATGTCGTGACGCCACTGACACCTATTGAGGATGTGTCGAGTGCCAGCTCAGTTTTGACCTAGGTCAAAAATAAGAGGCAGTGTTCCCGAGTCTTTCCTTCAAGATAGATCTCGAACCGTCTTCAATAGCCCACTTTTCAGTTCTAATGCGACGTTAATTGAAGAAACCAACCAAACTGTTAACATTCCAATAGTCGAGCGTCATCTAGGAGATGCCAGTAGGCTGAGCAGTACAGGGTTTCTCTTCGGGGCTCAACAGTTATACGTGTGGCAGGGGCACATTCGAACTCACATTAAACATCTTTGTGTATGTTTGACAGAATATTGTTAACTATTTCCTTTACGTTAATGATCAGTGTTATTCTATGAATTAGAAGAGGCATCTCACAGATGACACGCGACTACTTCTGTGCCATGAGGAGGAGCGACTACTGGAGTGTTAATTTTGAATCACAACTACATAACAATGAGAATAAACGAGTTGACACCCCACTTTCCAACCTCAATCTTTGCAGGCCTCCTCTACATGTTGTGCGTGGTCATGGCCCTGTGCGAGAGCTACGGCCTCCGTCTTCGCCACGTGATCTGCGCGGCCCACCATCCGGCCCGCGAGCGACTTCGCGCTGTGTGGCTGTACAACCACATCCTGCGCACGAGGGGCGGGCTGAAAGGGTTTCTCAGGCGTCAGATTCGGAGGCGCGTGTACGGGGACGATACCCTGGAAGAGGTCTCGTTCATGGACAGCGTGGTGGCACGGCACAGATGGTTCGGCAAGCTGGCCAGGTGGCTCGGATACTCGAGCGTGCACTGCGTGGGGTGTGGCGGGAAAATTGACGAAGATGGGGAGGATGTCAAGAAGTGCGCCAATCCTGGATGCAAAGGCAAGTTCTCTATGCAGCCCCTGTTTCACCCTCTACCTTCGTTCTCAGGCCGCTATTGGCTGAGGGAAACTCTAGTGACACAACTAGTTGCTCCAATCAATCGCGGGCCATTGGATCAAATTGGACTTATTAGCCGAGGGTAACTAAAAACGCAACTGAGTTATAGTGGCGGCCTGTCTTCCTGGGATGACGAGTTGCCACAAGTAAACTCTGTTGCATTACTTATTACCCTCGGCTAATAGGTCCTGTTTGATTCAATGGCTCGCGACTCACTAAAATGTCTTCCTATTAATTCTTTATTCAATCCTTTGATCTATTCAACTGAAATTTTTTGGTTACTAATACTGTTGCATATTGGCTAATTGAATATTAATTTTAGGCATTTACTGCGGTGCTTGTTTCAAAGATCTCGACAACTTGTGCACGCTCTGCATGAAGCCAGTTGAATACGGAGATGCGTCCGATTTCAGTGAAGAGAAGTAAATTGTTTCGCTCATTAAAGTTGTGTATATTCTGTATTGAAATGGACTGCAAGTTTTTAACTTGTTTGATAAATTTGCTTATATTACATTCTGATATTGTTGTAAATTTTCTCTAACATTGAACGAGGAATTTTTACTGGGGCATGAGCATTTGTTAAATATAATATTGACTTTTCTTTTAGAAAAAACTTAATTATTTTCTGGACAATACAACAGTGACATTGATACCTGCAACAGATTATTTCTGTTTACATTTTTCATCGAGTTGTATTTAACTCACGTCTTGTTTGTCCAAGAGGTTCCGTGAGTTAAATGCAACTCATATCACAATCTACGGTATTCGTGTGTAATTTGTATAATTTCATATAAACCAAAACCATGCAATCTTGATGTAGACACATTCTACACGGCCTCAGAAAAAAAACTTATAGTGACCTGGATTTTTCATTAAAATATTATTTTGTTATTTTACCATTGTGCTGCTACCGCATATATTGGACTTGCTGCTACATGAGTTACATACAACTCACGCATGAAAGTCATAGAAAAAATTATATCTATTACAAAATGTCCACATGTGTTGATACATTTAAATCATTTTAAAATAAATCAAGAACAAAAAAAAGGTGACACCTTGGGCACCCTAAGTTATGAATATTTAAAATATTTTTTGGGACAAATTAAATATTTTATACTTTCTATATGAATGTTGATTCACTATTTTTAGCGCTCTGAATACGAGACACACAAAACATAATGTCCTAAATGAAGAATGTATACATTTCATGCCATGGGGGAAATCATAGGTACAATAAAAATTTAAATTACAAGAAACTTTCGATAGGTGAAAGTCTGATAGTTTCCAGATATTGAATATAAAACGTAGAAAAACTATTAACAACAATATTCGGTTACACACTCTCAGAAATAATTTAAATAGCTATTTGGGGGGGGGGGGGGATTTTACAAATCCAAGCTGAAGGTGCATATCAGGTGCTTATATATATAAATTTTTAGCCTTTTAAACGGAACGGAAGTAAGGGTTTTGCGATCCACAAATAGACATTTTCTTTAATTAGTATTGATTATTGAATTTATAGTCAGTGACATTAAAACACGCTACACAATAGTAAAGGGTTCTACTGCCAAGTCTAAATAAGATTGCGTAAACTTTTTTTTTGTAGAAATGCTTTTTTGCGCCACACAATCTTTCATTCATTGTTCTTTTCATTCATTGTTATTCAGCAATATTTTGAGTTACATAATTTGCCTATAGACATTCACGAATGTTTAATCACACGAAATAGAGATAAGAATGAAATATTTTATGCCAACGCGTTCACCGCTGCTAAACAGCAAATTTAAAGACTATTTCTTTTAAACACTGCTGATTTTAAATTCTGCGTATAACCCCTCAAATGATCAAATTGTTGAACATTTTAATATGGAAAAAAACTATGAATTTTTTTACATACATATTGTTATTTCGAGAAATGATTAAAACGTTTTTCTGAATCCATTACTATCAAAATATATCATATTTTTCATTTGTAATTTTTTTAATATAAATATCGTAATTTAAATAAAATTTAAAATATATTTAAAAGTAATGAAAGTTAGTGTATTTTGTTTGAGTCGTTTAGAAGTAACACATAAAAATATCATCTTAATAATATTATTATTTCGAGAGAGATGAATAAAAAGTTTGAGAAATTCATTTAACATTACGAGTTCTAAACTTTCGATACTCATAATTAAAAAAAACTACTTGACCAAAAGACTTGCAAATTAATATTCAGTGATAAATTTTGACGTAGATTTTAAATATTGATTCAAAATTATGTGATGCTATTGGAAATGTTAAAGTTGTTGAGGATTTTAATTTAAAGACAGTCCTCTATGTAATTTTTTTTTTGTATATCGTGTAGTAGACTGACTTTATTCCCTACAAAATGGTATATAAAGTTTACTCTCTACGATAAAAAGTGGCCGAAAAATTAGGGGTAGTTCGTTTTTTTCTTCCCATTGTACATATGACGCTCACAAATGGCGCTCTGATTTTTGGTAATTTTGCGATTGTCAAGATTGTTGTCGTCCATTTTGGCAATCGTTTCGTCATTGAATCACTTTTGTCGAAACAAGAAAGTAATTTACTCCGATTCCTATCAGCTTATTTTTTTAAAAAGAGCTTTTCGGTCCCGGTCGATAGTGCGCCTGACTTCGGACCAAGAGATCACAGTTTCGAGTCGAGCTGTCGAATTTCATTTGAACTCGTCCGTATTTATGGCGAAATAAATTATTTATTCGAACGTTGATTATCTTTCAGAGATTCCAGCGAGGAAGAGGCTTCTAAGGAGGTGGAATCGGACGATGAAGATTACGATTATCAATTTGAAGACAGAGAGGAATCCGATGACGATGAGAATTCTCTTGTGGATGTCAGAGATTCCAGGACGAGTAAAGACCTGGCGACGGTGGATGATTTTGTGGAAGAAGAAGATGAAAATGAAGAGGAGGAATTTGATGTTTAAAGTTTAATTAAGTGCATTACGCATGGGATTATCATATCGCCTTTGTTAATTGTTTTTAATACGTAATTGATGAATTTAGTTGGAATTGGTGTTTAGAGGTTTGTTAATGACACTAAACCTCAACGAATTGTATTGTTTTTGTTCAAAAGTTAATACATAAATAACTTTTTTTGTGAAAATCAATTCTTAATATCATGAAAAATTAAAAATGGGATTGATTAGTTTTAACCTTGAAAGAGACGTGTGTGTTATTGGTGAATGATTGGTTAAATAATAAAGATTATTAATTTATATTTTGCAAAATTTTTATACACAATGGACACAAATTAAATTGAAAAAAAGTACATTTAATTTAGTGTAAACAAAGGTTAAAATTTAAGACATGTCTATGGGTGTGTTTTTCCTGTGCATAAAGTAATATATTAGAAATATCCTTACGGCCAAGAACCGTATCAACCAATTTGTTTAAATCATGTTTTTCTTAAATATTAAAAAACATAATTTTTAAATTTGACTTTTTAAATTTTTATTTTTAAAAAATATTTCACTAAAAACAAACGTTGGAATTTCTATTTTAAATAACATAAATTGTAGTTTTAGTTTATCACAATGCAATTTAAAAAAATTTAACAAAAAATTATCAATTTGACATCTTAGATTAGCATAAGTCATAGTTTGGCTGTTTAACTACTCGTAATAAACCACACTTTTTGCTATGCTTTAACTAATTTGTTGTTGTTAAAGCTAAGCGATTTTTAAAAAATATCAGTGAAATAGTTGAGAAAGAATAAAGTTTTATTATGCCGATGCAGATAAATTTGATATAGAAAACAATGACCATTACCCAACAATTGGCGACCACTCTGTATAACAACCTGCTCACTTTTCAAAGAAAGAGATTAAATTTTTTAATCAAATTATTTTCTAGTTTTTTTTAAGTAACTACGTTCCAGGTGTGCATTTCTTATTATATTAATTTAAACGCAATTGAATTCCCCTTATATTTCCATAGAATAAAAATATGATACGAAAGAAGAACGAATCTTCTAAATGAAAATATTCCTAGAAAATAGCGCCGTGTTTGCGTTTCCTGTCAAGAGAGTTTAACTTAATTGCTAGTTCTACTCCCGATATTTGCAGTCTAGCCTTGGGATATTTACCGATTTCACCAAAAAATTAATAGAATTCAAACTAATTTTTGGTTACCGAATAGATAAATTTTGCATATTTTTTGGTAGATTAATAATATTGAATAATAATTTTAATATACTAATTAAATCGGAAGTAATTTTACTTAATCAATGATTAATTAACGGAGCTATTTCAAAAAGTTATAAGTTTCTTGATTAAATACACATTTTTTCGAAGTTTAGGCGAATTAATTAAACTTTTAGTCTTCAGTTAAAAGTTTCTACACACCCACGTTTTCGAAATAAAAGCCTTTAAATAAAATTAAAAAAATTCAGCATACATGATTTTTTACGATGGTTTTTTTTGAAGGAAATGTGTTGAGTTACCTGAATAACTCTTATTATAGTTTTGTTCACATCTTTAAGTTTGATGTATTGATTTTAAAGATACAAACATAATAAAAATAATAATTTCAAGATACTAAATTATAATTTGAATATATTATACTTAATTTGTAATTCTTTCAGAAAAGCTTTACGAATAATTATGTACCCCATTTTTTAGTAATATTTCGTCTTCTTCATTTTTACAGTAAACTGTAATAAATATTAACTAAACTAAGAAAATGATTAGGAAAAAATAAATAACTTTTTAGAAATTGATGCGTGATCCTCTATTATTTATGACCTCAAAATCTGTGCATTTTATTTCTATTTATGTACAATTTTAGACGTGTTTAGATTATATACATATTTTTAAACTACTAATACGTGCTACTTAATGTAGCAATGTTGTTTTCTTCATGCAATTATTATGTTTTAAATGGGTTTTGAAAATTTTAATCATTTCATGGAACATTTTCAATTTTTCTCTTAATATATTTTAATTTCCATATTTAAGTGCATTTTTTTAAATAAGCTTTTTATATTCAAAACTGATTTTAATGTACGGCAGTTTTTGTTTAAAAAAACGAGGGGGAAGATAATGAAGATTTTCTAAAAAAATTCATTTTTGTTCTATATGCAGAAAAAAATTCAATAAAACTAAATGTTTAAAAATGAAATATTGTTGAAATAAAAATTTTGCGTTAATTAGTTTAACCTTTTCAAACCCAACTTTTTTGTTGTAGTAAACCATTTAAAAAAAATGTGTTTTCTAGTCATCTTAATATGATACCTCATTTTTTTAAAGAGTTTTTAGATCACTTATTTTGAAAGTTAAAAGCATCCATTAAATAGTCTCATAAAGGATCAATAGAGTCGTCAGTAAAGCATCCCATTCCCATTTCGAACCATCAGGCTTCATTAAAGCTAAAAATATTTACTTTACTAACAAAAAAAAGTCAAATATTGACAGATTTGAACAAAAAAATCCCATTAGCAATATAAATACAAAAACAGTATGATTTCTTTGCGCATTTCTCTCTGAGAATGACTCTCAAATTTTCCACCGTTATTTACAAATGAATATAAAATTTTTGCTATGAGACCACAGATTGCGCTCTACGCTTCCTTTTCATGCATGTGGTTACCGTAGAAATCACTGTTCTCATCCTACAAATTTGTAAATAGGTGGTTGAAGTGTGCGACCACCGGGAGCGAAAGAAACCGAACACAACGCAGCCCACTGCTCGAGAGATTTCAACGGGAAGAGGGTTACTTCATAAATGTCGAATGGATTTGACATATCCGATTCGATTACAAATTCTTGAAACACTTTCTCCATGTCCGTGCGGTTTCCCCGTCGACACTACGGAGCAGCGCGCGTTTGTTATTTCGTTCCATTTCTCTCAATCGATTTTATTTCAGAAAGGGGAAGAAACCGCACTGAGAAAATTCAACAGCTAAAAAAGAAAAGCAAAATATTTAAATGTGAAGATTTGCGAGAGATACTACTGACATTTGAAATTTTACCGTCTTATTTTAGTAAATTGAATGCAGATGTGTCAGCGTACAGAGAGTTCTTTCGAAAGATACAATGTAAAGAATAAACAGATATTCTAAAAAAAAATCGGGCATTAACTGTACGGTAAGGATTGGTTCTTGAATACTTTGTACGCACGCCTGCTCGGCCTGCTGCTTCATTAACCCTTTAACCCAAAATGTGAGTCATTCCCAACACACGGTACAAATGTGAGATCCTATGGCCAGACCATGTATTTTTAGGTATCTTCGCTCGATACTGTAGTGAATATCTTCTCAGAAGGAAAATTATAATAAAAGTCGGGTTAATCGTTGTTCAGTTATTCGTTAACCATCATTTGTTTTAATATTCGTACTGTATACATTTTGTTTGCTAAAAAGGTTTGTCTAAAATAATGTGTCAGTCTGTGGATCGCCAAACACTTATTTCTTCTGCATATAAAATGCTGAAAATGTATACACACTAAGTACTATTCATCCTCAAGATGTGCACCTGCGGCTCCGTTTTGTAAAATTCCATTTAGTTTTTCTTATTAATTTGAGAAATATTGCATAAAGAAACATCTTTTTAAAAATATTTTCAAGATCTTGCTATGCCTCTGTAACGTACCAAATCTTAAGGTACAGTTGGGACTGTGCCTGCCCCCGAAGTCTTTCACACCGGGGATCGCTTGCTGAAACCGCACGTAACAGTAACGAAAAGATGTAACACATGTATATTTTTTTCTTCCAGCAAAGGGCTGACCTAACTTTGTTCCCCAAAGAGAACACGCCCCGCCGAAGGGAACACATCAAAACCCCACGGGTCATCCCGGGAAGAGACACCACAGCCTTCCAGAGACTCAACAACCATTATGCAAGTTCAAAATTGCAAAAGTTACAGCCCAAAAATTAAAAATTTTAATGTCGCATAAGTTACGAATTTAAAATTATAAAGTTTGAAATTACATGAAACAAGCTTACAATTACGTCAGTTAAAATTTTTAAATTGCATAAAGACGCAAACGCTTCTCGCCACACTGGCGAGAAAACATTGTACTACGCGCCTTACTGTAGTATTTTTGTGTAGAAGAAAGAAGCTCAATTACTCGATCACGCATATGTCGCGTCATGCATGACACACTCGCAGCTAAATCTTCTTTAAGTAGGTTTTCCTTTTTCAACCCACAGAAAAGCGCTCAAAACGAAGAAAGGTTATCCATTCGGCTACTATGTTTTTTTTAGGCAAGTTCTCGCACGATTTCTGTTTTAATTCAGATATTTGGAAATTAAAATATTAAATTATTTCAAAATTAAAAATTATTTTTTGCATGTTAGCGCATTTTTCTTAAAATTCAGTTTCCCTTTTTTTAAAAAGGTTATGTTATATTAGATCTATACTCTAGAAACATATTGTTACAAGAATGCTTTTACATTTTGTAATAAAAGAAATCAGATTTATTGTTAAAACCAAAATCATCTTTTTAATTTCAAGTCATCAATGCTGCAACAATGCTTGGTAATGTTATCTTAAAACAATGCATTTTTTAACGTTAAATCCTTTGTTGAAATGTTGTTTATTCGGACGCCATTTTGAAGTTTTGGAAGCTTCTTTGAAAGCATACATTTATTCTCTTTCCCAGCATATGGCACTTGATGTGGACTTCTTTTTTTTTTGCTTATGTAAGTAATATTCTTTTACACACATAGAAAACTTAAAATGTTTTGATGCAAAAATAGTAAAATATATATTTCTTGAAATAAGCTGATCAACACTGAATTTTTCAATATGCAAAATTTATTTTCGCTAAGAGTTCTATCCATAGTTGAATTTTTGTTTATTGTGCTCTTCAATCACCGTTAATTAATATTTTATGGCATATTTAACTTAATTTCGGTATTTTTTATTATCTATATTTAATTTTCTGATTGTGAAAACGTTCCTAAAACTGTTTATAAACTTTATTTTAATTTTCGTTGAAATTAACTTAACATTTATTGAATATTAAGTGCTCAACAAAGATTTGATGTTCATTTTAAAGTAGTTTTATATTTTTTTACATAGATTACGGTTTTGTAGGAAACGATTAAGTAACATTTTAATAAAAATACTTCTTTATAAAGTCAAGTTCGGAAACAATATTTTGGAGTTGATAAAGCTTGCAATTTGTACCTAATACGACAACCATTAAATTTGAGACCATATGCTATGATACTTCAACATGTCTTTAAAAATATTTTATAAAACTAAAGGTAAAAAGTTATGTTATTGCATTGAAGGACTACTAAGTAATATTATATTTTTCTATGAAAATACTCCATTGCGCCATGATATGTTTAGTTATTTTAGTCAGGACATTTATGTCGCATAAACAACCAATTATTTTGCATTGTAAAAATATTTTTGATTTATCAAAACAAAAAGAAAATTTGAATACAGGTTTGTTTTTAATTTTATTATTTCTAATATCAAACTTTTGTTTCAGGTCAAGATCGAGTGGGGCTTGCAAGAGAAGAAGTGCAATTTCTCATTTTGGTGGTGGGAAAATGAGAAATTTCACTTCTTCAAAGTAATAAGAAGACACAAGACCAAAAAGTAATTCTTGAATACGGATTTCTTTTTAATTATATTATTTCTGATATCAAATAACATACTTTTATTTCTGGTCAAGATGGAGTTGCGTTTGCAAGAGAAGAAGTGTATTTAGAAAAGTAAATTTCACTTCTTCAAAGTAATAAGAA
This sequence comes from Troglohyphantes excavatus, assembly GCA_963932185.1. Classification (NCBI taxonomy): domain Eukaryota; kingdom Metazoa; phylum Arthropoda; class Arachnida; order Araneae; family Linyphiidae; genus Troglohyphantes; species Troglohyphantes excavatus. The sequence goes on from OZ010674.1 coordinate 3,297,929, forward strand.
GACACGAGACCAAAAAGTAATTCTTCGATGCAAAAAGTAAGTTTGAATAAGTATTTGCTTTTAATTCTATTATTTCTGATATAAAATAACATACTTTTGTTTCAGGTCAAGATCGAGTGGGGCTTGCAAGAGAAGAAGTGCAATTTCTCATTTTGGTGGTGAGAAAATGAGAAATATCACTTCTTCAAAGTAATAAGAAGACACGAGACCAAAAAGTAATCCTTCGATGCAAAAAGTAAGTTTGAATACGGATTTGTTTTTAATTCTATTATTTCTGATATAAAATTACATTTGTGAGAAGCGAATTAATTTTTAATTTGGTTCTTTATTCCAAATTGCACAAATCATATTCAACAATTTATGGACGATTTGTGAAATTACGTTTCATTTTTAATATTTTAGTTTTTTAACTTTGTCAACTGAAATTTTTAAATTGGTTTCTCTAAACTGCCGATTTCCAAAATTTGGAAAAAATAACAGGTTTGTAATGTAACGAGTGTATTTTCATGGAAAAATTAAATCCAATCGTTCCTAAACAAAATCGAATAATTTACAATTAGAAATATTGCAGTTTTGCGAATCACATTGAAATTAAATAGCTGAAATGTAATAAGCCATTTAACTAAAATAAATAAAAATCTCAAAAAAGGCCAAATGTTAATTTAAAATTTCTAACAAAAATTATGTAAATTTGTGTTTTTCCAAGGAAATTTGGCAGCACTTCCAGCAATAGCTTTTGTCGCTTGGGCCTGCCTACCTGCCTATATATGACAAAGAATTATGAACCTATATTGAGTGCAAAGTTATTCTATATGCCAGATGGGATGACAAAAAATGCAGTTGACCAATAGTATGAGATGACCTATATTTTATTAAAAAAAAATTAGTTTCTATTACGTAATTAAAATATCGCAATAAAGTTAAGAAGCTTAAGAGCATCGCTCGTAGACCAGCGTTAGTCTTTAAGGATTTAGTTTCTTTTATTCATTGTAGAGAAGAAAAATACTTCGTTAATTAAAATTTTTGTGAGGGCTTCTGCGGACTGGGTCGAATCGAACACATGCTTAATTGAATATATTATTCACGAATGAATTGTTTAAAACATTCATCCAGTGTTGCCGTGTACAGAGTAGACAACTCACCGAGTGATTCTATTAGCGTTTGAATTATTCATAAATTATTTAATGATTCTGAAATAAAGCACAGTTGTTTGCTAAACGTGACTGATTTGGGAAAGGAGTAAGAAAAATGAAGAGTATTTTAGATAAAATCATTGAAGTGTCTTGTAAAAAAAAAATTGAACGCACCCATCCAAAATAAAAGTCAGCATAAAACTTTATCAAAATTGTGAAATTAAACATTTAAAAAAAAATTATAAAGGAAAATTAATTCACGTATTTGGATATTTTGTTGTTGTTAGATAGAGGATGTCTTACTTGGAAACTTATTGTAACAGTATCCCCAATTATACGGCATTTAATTGTCTAACTACACACCATTTCGTTTTCCCGGCATTCATTATACCGGGTAATCTCTAAATATACTATTCTGGAAACGGAGAATAAAGTGAACCACAACTTGAGTTTCCTGGTGAATAATAGCAGCGGGCGAAATCCCGTCCAATATTAAAAACTAAAAAGATAATAATAAAATAATACTTTAAAAAAAAAAAAAGGAATACCGACTTTAAGAAAAAAATTGTTAAAAAGTAGAAAATAATTTTGAATTTTACGAACAAGTCGAAAAATTTAATTATTTAATATTAATTTTATACTTATTACAACTTTTTGAAGATGATGCCAATTTACAAAACCATATTTAAATTTTATCGCGGATTTCAAAAAGTTCTACTACGTATAAAGTTAATATTACATATTTAAAATATTTCAACTTGTTTTTAAAATTTATAAAAAAAGTTATACCTCTTAGCGTTTTTGTTTTCTTTAAGTCGGCATTCCTTTTTAAAAAAGATTACTTCATTTTTTCGAAAGTGTTATAAATTAAGCAGCATTAAATCAATGTATCAGAAATCTCAATTAACCAGACGTTGTAATTCAGCGCTTAATTCAGTTGTAAATATTTGGAGATAGTCTGAAAATAAAGATTCTAAATTATATAAATATTAAACGAACCATTAGGATTTCATTTGCAATAATTGCGTACACTTTTACATTGTCGGTACTGTGCGCCATTTTTTGTTTAAAAAAAAAGCACTTCAATAGCAAACTCTGTATACGATCAAGAATTCGATCAGAATGTTAATAACTTCAAATAACATAGTTCATTAGTTTTAAGGACAAAAGCGTTTTATTTAGATAAAGCAGCTGGTTGCACTTCCAACTCAGTTTCTGAATATGCCTACCATTCCTTCGGACAAGGGCATTGAAAGAGTTGATTTTTAAAATATATAAAATCATGATTTAACCCATTTTAGATGAGTTGCATGATTTTATAATAGCCATACAATTTTAGTTGGTAAAGGAACTGATATTTTAATGAAATGTAAAGCTTGAAGTATCAATAAAACTGAAATTTTCTTTTTTATAAGGAAAACAAAAATATTTATTTTGGAAAGTTCATATTGTTTTAGTTATTTTATTCTTAATTTTTGTAAAAAGAAATATAACTTTTCTAACCATTGTTGAAATTGCCCATAAAAATATTAATTTCAAAGTTAAAAAAAAGCACAACATGCATATACTACTATTATTAAAGTTATATTTGTTCAATTTTAGAAACGTGTTTAATTTTACAAGTTCAATTTCAGAAATTTTGGTAAAAATAAACGTTTCGAAATATATTTCCAAGGTTTAGAACGTGCCTCTCTAAATCAGCCGAAAGCACACTGGACTTCGGAACAATAAATCGCGACGGGGGCCACACAATATATTTTTTTTAATGTATATGCCTTAACGTGTTGTCCAGCAACGCGGAGCCAAACAACTGGTTTTAAAATAAACCCAATGCCTAGCATACATCCTTCGCATTGAAAATGATTCCACGAATATCTCGCCATTTCACGAAGATCGAGCGATGCGCCCATTTTCCTGCTCAACTGTCCGTGCCGCCCCCCCCCCCCCCCCTCCCCCATCTTTTTGAATCGGAGTCCCCGTGCCCGGATCAAGGGGGAGAATGGATAGGAGATAAAGTTCTCTCCACGCGGCTGTCTCGATGTCGAACAGTTCTGCGGAAGATCCAATCTGTCCTCAAATGGATTTCGTGCCCAACTATTCCGAGATGGGTGTCGTGCAAACAGGATTGGCGAGAAATTGCCCTTTTGACGTGAAACGCCTTTTAAAACCATCTGAAGGATACACAAAAAAAAACGTTCACTTATCGGCAATTTAACCAACAATACATATAATTTAAAAGTTTATAGAAATTATCTGCTTTTATTTTGGGTGCCAATTTAAAGCATTGGGGGGGGGGGGATTGGGGGGGGGGGATGTTTGAAATCTTTCCCAAATATAATAATTAAATAGACAGAATCGAGGATGTAGCCATGAATGACGTGAACAAATTCATAATTTGCATTTAACCACGCATTATGAATCTCACGTGCTTCACTTATGTCGCAGCTCTCTTTAAGCAGACGGACACGATATCCCATGGTCAAAAGGAGGTCTTGCTGTCCGATCTCTTCACGCCATTTCTGGACCCTACGTGTTGAACACAGGGGCGCCGTAGCCGAGCAAGAGTCAATTTTCTGCAACAAATAACACACTTTTATCCCTTATAACACCTGATGAGCACCGGTTTGAGTTAAAAACAATTATAGCTGATATAGCAGAATAAGCTTTCTCAAACGCGATCACTCCCACTTGGATCGACAAACGTAATGCAGAGCTAACCCTTTGTAAACGCCGCGAGCGAGGCTAACTTTAGCTCTGATTGTGTGATGCGCGGAGTGAAAACAACGCCATCTGCGCACGCGACACATGCGTGATCTTATAATGACTTTTTTCGTCCCCACAACTACACCGAAGTAATGAGCGAAAATAATACGGTTTTAAATATATAATCGATATTAGTGATAGATGTTTTTGTTTCTGTTACATACTTTCGTTACATGCGGTTTTAGCAAGCCTTGCCTGACTGAAATGAAAAACGCTTTACGTAAAAATTGTATTTTTCTATTGTATTTACTAAATGTGGTCGAAATATAAATTACCTTCCTGCAGTGAAAACAAACTTACAGAATCGAGTTTTTTCATATTCGTATCAGACGGTTAAAATCAGCTCATAGGGCAGCGAGATCCTTTCCGACACTGCAACAGCTTGACATATTGCACGATTGGCATGAATTTTTGTCTTTTTCGATAGGAAATTAGAACTGGCAAAACAGGTACGGGATGTATGTGAGGGGCCCCTGTGTCAAATGGAAGAGCTCAGAGAAGAATCTTAATGAAGTTGGCGAGGTTTTTTTTGTTTGGAAACATTTCCGATTCTACAATATGCTGAAATAATGATTCACGTAAAACATTTCTAGCCGTGCTTCGACTACATTCAATTTCGGTATTTAGACATACTCTGAAGTGTTGTTGTTCAAATTGCGAGTATAGAACTCAATTCTTACCATTTCGCATTACAATAGGAGTCGGAAATCAGTCGGAATAAACACAACAAAAATCAAGCAATTATTCAAATTTTGTATAAGGCGGCCAAGCTTGGCTCCTTCCCATGTCAAATCTCGCCATACCAGCAACCTCTGCGGGATAGATACATTTTCGAATTATAGATGTTGTGATGAAATAAATGCACGTGAACAATACCTTTGTCGAGGATTGGATTATTCGATTCTAGGGTTGTCCTTTTACTAAACCGATGTGAAATGCTCGGCAAATAGGTTCGACTCACGTCAATTTTTTTTTTTGAAGGGATATCTTTATAAATCTCCAATTGCGACAAAAAGTCGATAAAATGTATGAAATGTTAAAAAATATCGGATTGGTACAGGCAACACTGTATACGGTACAGTGTTGTCTGTACCAATCCGATATTTTTAAACATTTCATGCGTTTTATCGACTTCTTGCCGCGATTGGAGATTTAATAAAGGTTTGGTTCGTGAATACTTTACTACGCGGTACAAAGGTTATAGGCAGAGTTGACAAATGGCCAGCCTGGTTGACGCGGACTGCCTTCCTCTACACAATGGTACTTCATTTGTTCCCATAGGCTTTTTCTCCGTGGAGTAATGAGGGTGGAAACGCACACACTGCAGCCAAGGGCGACATTTCCCTCTACGCAGTACAAATGTCAGTAGGGTGAATGGGTTGACAATCGGCTTTTTTCAAATGTCTCACTCCTTTCTACACGATGGTATGTCATGTATAAGATGATTTCACATAGAGTTCTAGGGATAAGACAAATGTTGATTTTTTGTATACGACTTCGTGAGGAGATGTATCCTATACCGATTTTATAGACGTAAAAAAAATGTAGTTGGAATATATTTTCCAGTAATTTTGAGAACCATAGCAATAAATGGCTATTCCGAAAAAGAAGTTATTGTGTGTGCAAATTTTTGTGACAACCTGCCCCGACACCGCGTGGACAGACTTTCGGGTTGGTTGTCACGGGTTATTTAAATGTTTTTTTTAATTACATTTTTTTAAAGAACAGAATAAAATCAAAGCTTAAGGGAATAATTCAAAGTTTATAACACATTATTAATTTTCGCGTGACCTTTCGCAATTTGTAAAAGTGTAAAACGTTTTCGTAAATGAAGTGTCACGGGCAACCATCTGAGATTTTTTACAACACCAACCCAGAACAGATTTTCAGACAAATCACGATTTGGCGAAAACGCCATAGAACCTCACCTCGAATGTTGATACATAATAACACCATGAAACATTACAGAATAAAAAAACATAGCTGAGAAATAGATATCATTGAATAGAGAGACTATAATCAGAATAAATACTTAAGCTGCAATGGCACAAAACACTAATTAAATCCAGAGAACTGTCGCAGGGCACTTGAAATTACGTATGCACATTCCGAATGATGTAAACATTGAGCAGTTCGAGTTTAGGCCGTTACGTGGCAGCAGTGACTGATAACCGAGACGTATGGCAACCAACCCATGTGACCGTGACAATCTGCCCAAATATATCTCCCCCTAGATGTTTATAATTATAAATCAATCATTTAAAATTTTCAATAGGGGTAAAAATATGCAACATTTATATTAATCACATTTTATTTTTATTTTCGTATTTTTATTATTGTGATTACGCCACATCATTTCGGCAAAAACGAATTTTCGATGAGTCTTTACAATGTTAAAAATGCATGCACCATTTTGAAGAAACTTCCATTATTTTGACGAAGCATACGCTCTCCTGTATGCTGCTGTTAAATATTTCATCAAACTGAGAAAATTAACTTTTTTTATTTTTCACGAAGTTTATTTCGTCAAAAATGCGGACGATTTCAAATAAATATTGACGGCTGACTCGAACCAGCGATCTCTTGGTCCAAAGTCAGGATCACTAATCCACTCGGCTAGAAAAGATCTCTTGAATTATGGCAATATACGGATAAATGAAAAATTAACTGATACAGGAATCTGAGTAAATTACTTTCGAAAAAAACTTGAAGATTCTTGTTTCGTCAAAAGTCAAGTGATACAATGACGAAACGATTGTAAAATATGACAAAATAGCCTTGACGATCCAAGAATTATTTTTAATAGAAAGTTATTTCTGGGAGAATGGTATCCGCTCGTTTAGATATCTCAATATTTGATTGTAATTCTTACAAATTACATTTTTAATTGCAAAGTTATAAAAAATTAGTATACAGCTTTTTAAAGTAACTAAAATGGTGGATTACTGAAAAATATTTAGAGACCCGTAACAAAAACATTCCCGTATAAACCAAATATACTGAGTTTTATGAATTAACTTTTGATAATTATTATATGTTATTCAAGTTACTAATTTGATTTAAAAATTTTATTTTATAACGCCTTTTACATGATAAATTCCAAGAATTCCACAAAAAGAAAACACCCATTTTATCCAAACTAAGTATCGAGGTTATGCACGTTACTTTAGAAAAAAAATTATTAAAAATATTTAATAAAAAAACTCAGAAATAACATTATTTCCATTAAATAAGTGTACAATTTTATACAACAATTGTAATTTTACAATTTTTTTTCCCGAGTGGACTTGGACTTTGATCTTCAAAAATCGAGTTTTAAGACCCATTTCCCCGCCACCTTGCCCTATGTTATGTCGTCCCGTCAGTACTACAACGAGATATATACGAAATTTGCGTAACTTGGGTTTGTATAGACAGCGGATTTGTAGTTATCTAAGTCCAGTACTGACCCCCGACACTATATTAAGAGTCGTTTCGCTTTCTTCAAAAGTGTAGAGTTACGAAAATATTGAAAACACAGTATACATATTTTAAATGTATATATATATATATATATATATATATATATATATATATACAATAAGTTATGTGTAGCGTCTATGGAAAACGAGAATGGACAACATTTCTGCAAAGACGAGTTTTGCGTGGTATTCGAAGTGTAACTATTATTTATTATTTCGCATTGTTTTGCAATCTACTAGAAGCAAAATTTTTTCATAAGAAAACAACAGCTTTTCCATAACACTTCAAAACATTGGGAGTAGGAATAGAATTTTATATGTAAAAGTAAACTTACCTATTCTAAACAAAGGACTTTAAATTGTTAAAGGCGCTACCCTTTTTTTTCCAACTTCTTTTTATTTTTCTTTATAACTTTTTTAAAAATTTACTTAAAATTTTTCATATTGAAACGTTGTAGGTACGTGTCCGTTTCAACGCAAACTTATTATATTGTAAATTATAAGAGGTAGGTATGTTATTGTTAAAGTATGAAATCCGTTATTTCATGAAATAACTGATCAAGCCAGTTAAAATGTAAAGCTCGCTCATATTCTATGGTTTAATCCTTTGTCTTTATTGTGATGGAAACATAGTAAAGTACAGAAGGTTCGTGTAGGATTTTTTTATGTGTTGGCTATGATCTTACAATACGATTTGACTACATATTTTAAATGAACGATATATGCAATTGAAATAATAGAATGGAATTACTCGGTGGTACTTATAAGTACCGTCAGATCAACAGTAGCCACAGGCTCATAAACGATAAGAAGTTGAAAAGAAGGAACTTTGATGATCAAATTTTCGACGATACTCGTTTTTCAAGTGGAAAAATATACCGATCAGTTAATTTTCTTTTCAATTATCATGGAAAGGACAAATGCCTAGTACAAAGAAGGCTCAAAGGTGATAGCAAACAGGGGCGTACTGGAACATTAAAGCGGCCCGGTGATTGTCAGTGTTTACCATCCCAAATATTAATGCAGTACCCTCTGCGGCCAATCGCCGGAGTGTGTGTGGGGGGGAAGGGGGTAATCAAAATTGCTTTATTTAGGGCAGGGACAACAGCAGTAGTATGGAAGGTGCTGAGGAGTTATTTAATCCCCTTTTATAAGTATTTATAATGATTAAAAGAATTATACCGACAGACCAATGGGAGGAAACCCATGTGGTGTGCGCCGACTAAGCGATAATTCGCCAAGTCTCTTCGGCAACCACAGGGTTACCTCTAGGAGGAACCGGACGATACAGAATGAGATTGGATGGCGAACATGTCGCACCTAACCCGTAGCTCTCGTGATTAAATAAATAACATACTAAAATAAACCTTCTTATTCTAATCATAATTAAATTAAACTATGTCACCTCACCCTCTTGCGTACGCCACTGGACAACAACATCGTTTCGTTCCATTGATATGTCTGGCTGGACCGGTGATTGCACCAGATCATCTTATGGCCAGTTCGCACCTGATACTAAACCTGTCGTGACAGTATCCATTGTTATGAAAATCACACCACACACACATGGGTGGCATTGATAAGGCTGACATGTTACGTGCGATATATACGATAAAGACAAGAAATCCCAAAAATGATAATATAAGCGTGGCATAACCAAAGGACTTAACAAAATTGAAACCACAGCCGAAACGAAAAGGGAGACCTGATTCTCAGCTCTAATGAAAATGAAAAAAAAAAAATCTAATGAAGCTGAGAGTTTTCGGGAAGGACCATCAAGGAATGGCATTGTCATTTTAAATAGACCTCTGTACCCCCAAGTTTTAGTTCTATAATTTGGGATAATAATAAATATTTTTGTGATGGTTAGATGTAAATTTTTCAATAAAAAACATATAGAAGAATCGGTTTATGAAAAATTTAATTTTTGATAAAGTCTATATACTTTATCAAAAATTATTTTTTGTTACATTTTTCGAAAATTTAAGGCATTTTTCAAAACTCTTTTTCTTTCTCAGATTTTTTTCATCGCAATATTTTTGTAGGCAATATTGATTTATACATAATAACTTTAGGAATCGAATTATTTATAAGTGTTTTAGTTTAGAAGAAAAAAAAAGTGAAAAACAGCCATATTTTCCCAAAAAACATTAATTTTCAAACATTTTAATTTAAAAAAAAAAATATTTTTCTAATTCTATCCTTAATAGTTATGTATTTTATATACTTTTATGTTTATGTAAAAAAAAATCGTGATGGTTCTCATAAATATTTGTTTGAGTTTTAGTATTTTAAGTAGATGTATGTTCATAAAATCTACAAATTGGAATAAAAAGATTTAAAGATTTCAGTATTAAAGATGGCACACATGCTTAGGAATAAAAAAAAGAAGTTTATAATAGAACTAATATTTATCCAATCGTTTTAAAACTTTGAAAAAACATGCTAAGGGGTTCAAACATTATATTAAATGTTCGTTAAAAAAAATACCCCCCCCCCCCACAAAAAAAAAAAAAAATGGGATACTAAGTCATCTTAAATAAAAAATAAGTAAATTTTAAAAGTCAGAATTTTAATAAATATAAATATCTTTGTAAAGCAGTGCATAAGTTAAGAAAAATTAAGACCATTAGTTTTAATCTAATTATAATGGGAAGAAAACTTGATAAGATTTTTGAAAACTAATTATTTAACTTTTTGTGAAGCGCGATAACTTAATTTTATAATTGTATTTTTTTAGATGTTAACCATACATAATTATTGTGTATGAAGGTGCATAAGAATCAAATTATGAAAATTACAAAGTTATACGAATTTGTAGACTGCAAACTTTCCAAATATTAGCTTCCCACTAATTTCTTTGTCTTTTCATTTACATATTTGGACATCATACACAAAGAAAATAAAATAATTTTTATTTAACTTTTATTATGACATCTATAATAAAAATAAAACAAAATGGCTGTAAATGGGTCATAAAACACCTGAACTCGTAATTTATTTATTTTTTGTTTCGTTTTTTAAATGAATTTATAACTGTTAATTTGTAACATTTTTTGAAATTTCTATATTAAAAGAAATATCAAAATTGTGGTATAAAATTATAAAAGGGTGAGATAATTAAAAATCTTTAAAATAAATAAATATATGTTTATTCTTTTAAATAATTGAAACAAATATTTCTTCCTCAAACTTTTATGTTAAACTGTTTAAAAAGTAAAACTGTTTTTTACTTAACACGATTAACCTTTTGCTTAAGTATGAAATATCCGATGGTTAATACAATACTTTAAATGTCACTAATAAGAAAGTTACGATTTTCAGCATGATAGACAGTTCCTCAGTTATTTAATCTCGCCAAATAAGATTATAACTCTGGAACATCGTTACAAACCAAAAATGGTTAAATTTTATATTTGTTCGGCATACTTTCACATATAAAAACTATTGTCTCCTGAAGTGTTAAATATGCGATTTTATTTTTGCAATGTATAAACGATTTTTTATAATATTTTATTTTATTCTCGATATGAAATCGTCACAGTGTTCACTATGAAATTCTCAGATGATAATAACAAGTATTATTCACTATTGGTAAATTATTACAGCAATCTATGATAAGGTTTACAAGCTTAAAATTAAAATAATTATTAATTTTTTTTAAATATGTTATTTTCACGCCATTTATATAAATTTAAATTAAAGTTTAGCTTTCCCAAAATACGAGAATCGTAGATCCGAGCATAATAAGATAATGAAAACCGAGCTTAACCTAACTTACTATCCGTTACAGTATTTAGTGAATTTCACAAAATAGTTAAGGATTCCAGATGGATGCTTTTGCACCTAGGCTACTTAATAATAGAACGTACAACGTCCTCTCAGGAGGACGCAGAGAACTTCCGGTAAAATTCACCAGGGCGGCCACTACTTCCACCAAAAAATTAAAACACATTCAAAGTAGGAGTAATGAAAAAAAAAATTAAAAATTCCCACTTTAAATTTGCTTACGAGAATTTGAAGATTCGCATATTTTTTTTTCTAACTACAGCGCTGGTTTTTCGATAACTTCGCTAATCTGCAATTCTAAGTTGAAAATGATTTCAAAACGGACTCGATGGTTGGCCATGTAGGCAGGGTCAGATTTAGGCGTAGGCTACATAGGCTTAAGCCTAGAGGCAGCACCACACACAAAAAAAAACCAACTTGCGTAAAAAATTATTTGGTAGGATGATAATCCAAATTCTATTGAAAAGAGTTTACTGTAACTTTTTTTGTGACGGAGAAAAATTCTATTTTTTTAACAAATTTGTAAAATGTAAATGCATCCTCTTACTTTTATGCTCTTTAAAAAACATGTTTAATTTGCGATAATTGCAATGGCATTGTTCGAATTTTTTTTAATCAGTTGCTTTGATTTTTCTTACATTTTTATTTTGCTTAGAGCCATTTGAGAGTAATATAAAGACGTCTGAAATATTTGATTACCATTTCCATAGTTTCCAGAATGCCATTGCATCTTGAGATTAATTGAAACCGTTGAAATTTTGTAACATATAGTATTTGAAATTTACAAAAGACAGCGTATCCCAATTTTATTTGTACACTTAAAAATGATTTAATTTACAGTTCTGGAATATATATTTTTCAAAAAAAATCACCTCCATCCCCCTGGAGGTGGGGAGAGGGGCGCACTACATATTCAGCCTAGGGGCCCACTAACTCTGGCTGTGCATGAAGGAGGCCATGTACAAAAGTGCTTTCCGAAGGCCCTCCTGGCAGGACTTTGACCTGCACGTCGGTTTATCACAAAACGTTTTGTGCCACTGGAAAGTCAGTATTTTAATATATATGTAACGATTAATAATATAAAATATTACTTTTATAACAACTAAATATTTCATGGAATTTTTTTTTTATTTTTACACACCCTATTCCAAACCTCAAATACTATGTTACAATTAACAGAAAGTTGTTAAAGAAAGAACTTAATCTTCGAAGTGATTCAATTCCGAAACGAAATCTGCTCAAAGCAGTTAAGTGACACAAGTCTATCGACCCTTCAGTTAAATCTTATTTCAAGGTTCTCTTTTTTGTTCCTCTGAAGTTTCTTTCGCCTTTTGGAATAACTGATTCCATATCGGGATTAGAAATAAAAATGAAAATATATATATATATATATAATCGAATGCTCTTCTAGAATGTTCTAATTGGGCAAACAAAGTCGTCTGCCTTTTATCATGAAATGCAATTAGGCGCGAATAAAAAGCAAACACCAAAAGAGATTAAAAGAGTTTTACGAGAACAATTAATGATTTGTAGTGACTTTTATCGGTAAACGGACTGCGATTTTCATTCATTAAAACAAAATATATTTTAAGAAAAAGACTGTTGTAAACTTACCAGAAAACTTATCTTTTCGTAGGCATTACATTCTATAACTGGAACACTATAATAAATAATAAATAACATTCTTAGATATTTTAACTTTTATATACATGTTTTGTAAATTTATTATGTAAACATTTCATAAAATTAACGCGCAAAAAAAGAAGAAGATTGCAATTGAATGAAAATTAAATCTAATTAAATAAAGAAAATAGGCTATGTTAAAGTTAAAACTAAAATTTTAGCCATCAATATTTTGTTTCCCGAAAATTAACTTTCTAAACGTTCTAAATTTTTTAAAAAAATCTTAAATGTTGCTAATTGTTTTAGATTTTGATCAATTTGTATAAAGAGTTAAAGGCAGAACTTTTATACTGTTTAAATTTTTTGTCAATAAATTAATAACAATCCGTACGTCTACTATTATTACTTTTTTGTCAATAAATTAATAACAATCCGTACGTCTACCATTATTAATTTTTTGTCAATAAATTAATAACAATCCGTACGTCTACTATTATTAATTTTTTGTCAATAAATTAATAACAATCCGTACGTCTACTGTTATTAATTTTTTGTCAATAAATTAATAACAATCCGTACGTCTACCATTATTAATTTTTTGTCAATAAATTAATAACAATCCGTACGTCTACCATTATTAATTTTTTGTCAATAAATTAATAACAATCCGTACGTCTACTATTATTTTGAAATGATACATTTAAAACTTTATTTCATTATTTTTTTTTATTTTAGTACAATATTTTACTGCACAATAGAAATAAACATGGCCACATTCGTTCCATCCTAACAGTGTTGTACTCCGTGATACTTTATTTGAAATGTTTCTGCATACACATGTGACATACGTTTTTATTTTATATGGTAAATTTCTATTGGTATGAAATAAACTTTGTTCTTTTTATGGCCAAGGATTTATTTTTTATAAAAATCATTCAAAATAACATTATATTTGTTCTATAAAACATTGCTGAAATTTTTATTTAAAAAGACTTATGTACGATCTTGCATATAAATTGACTCACTGACTCGGCTGTCAAGTGGTGCAAATCAAAAACAAGTTTGCAACTCGCCTTGATTATAATAACATGCCACTTTATTTCCGAAATGACAGACAAACTTGCATCCGATTATGTTACATTTTACATCCATACACATTATACACATTTTACATCCATATTCGAGCCGAGATTCGAACCCGGACCCATTGCGTACAACCCAGTATGCATTGTTGGGGATGTTGAAAAGTGAAATGGCGTTGAAATCATTGCTGAGCAACCTTTTCAGAGATAACTGCTAACTAATGGAAAAGGGTGCGTTAGCTGATTTTCAAATTTTGGTGACGCGCACTGTTTTTACAGTTCTTGTGTACTCGTAAAGGAAACACCATGTTACGAAAATCCTCAAGTGGCAATGGAAGAAAAAGCAAAGAGGACTTTTCTGCTCAATGCGAAAGCTCACCGTGGAGCTGAAAATACATTTGAACGGAAAATATATTTTACCCATTTGTGAAAGGCGCCTGTTTTCGTAACTGGCCCCATTTGGATCAATGCAGTTGACTTTTAAAGTATTTCTAGAATTCAGCTCTTTGAGAAAATAAATCTCATGAGTATTTATGTAGTTTCATCATTTTTTATGTAACGATAGACAAACAATCTTTCTAGAAAAGGTATTTTTTAAACGAAACCTATGGGCCATTTTTTTGCCTCAAAACTAAGAACATACCAGCACACTGTTGAAAATAGTTATTTGAAGATAAATAAAATGTGCTCATTTTTAATTGTATTGGATACTGAGTATACGAGTTTAAGTTTTGTAAAAACAAAAATTACGTAAAAATGAGTCAAGAATCAAATATTGTATATCAATTGGACTTTTCATTAATGTATTATACATTATAAATCATTTCAATCAATGTGCATACATACCAGGGCTCGAAATAAGAAATTGAAGCTGACTCTGTCGTGAGCGTTTTGAAACTATCAAATTTTATTGAGTTCACGGCAAAATTAAAAAAAATATTCTGTAGTCTGTAACTTTCAGTTTCTTTTTATGAATTTAAAGCGATTGAATACATAAAAAAGGAAAAAAATACTTGATTATCTATAATTTGCAGGAATCACAAAAATGCATAGTAAATCATTTTTTTTAAATTACTTGAATTTGAATATATCGGATGTAAAAAAAATAATAATAAATTTCTTTTTAAATACATACAAATATATTGTAAATTGATGACACATATATTATTCGTAAGCAAGGATTCGTATTCGTCTACAACTGCTTGATCAGCCTTAAAATCGGAAAATGAAAGGTTACGCGCTTATTAAGGCGCATAAAGTGTCTTCATTTACAGAATTCCTCCAGTCACTATTTACACACTTCATGACACTGAACTGAACATCCTTTCTAAATAGACGTTGATAATGGATAAACTAACACTATTTAAAATGTATTTATTTTAACGTTTGTAGCGTCATTAGAATGAATGGGGGAAAAAACAATTTTTAATCTATCCAACAAGGCTTGGGCGATGTTTCGATATATATCAAAATTCCAGAACCAAGAAAAAAAAATTCCAATTGCTATGTTGATTTGATGAATAATCAGTTTTACAATTACTCAATTTACTATTATTTAATTTTGCGATTACTCGACTTTACGATTAATCAAAAGTACACACGGTTGTACGGAGCAAATCCAAATAAAAAAAAAGCAGTCGTTAGTTTTTAAATAGAGCTTTTGAAATCACGTGACTTTCGCTTCGTAACCGAAACTAGGAAAAGTTTTTGGTAGACATTCAGCGTCCCCTCTTCCACAGCGCCACCCAAACTCATTTCAAGGTATAAAGAGCGAAAGGTGGACAATGGAGACGCATCAGCAGCAATTGCATATTTAACAAACAAAAACAGGGATTGGTTGTGTTCATCGCTTGTGTTAAGGCTTGTAACGTGAAATTCCTCAGTATGGGTGGAAATTTATTGTGTCAATTTTTTACAAAGTTTGGGTAAATTTTTTTAAAAATTATAAATTAGGTTAAGGAATTGAATTAGACTGTCGGTAGTCAGAGATAATATTTCACAGAAATGTGGTCTACATAAATTAATGGATCTTAAAATGATCTCGATAGATACAATTTACATAAAATTATAGCGTACTTGAGGTTTACATGACAACTCTGCCAAATTTCATATTCCTGGGAAGTAGAAGTATGAGAGATGACATTTTAATTCCGTGCGCAGACTGGGTATTTCATCTAGAAGTACACAAACAGTTCACTTTTCTTTTCTATGGTATAAGAACAACTCAGTCAAATTTCATCTTCTTGTTCCTGGGCATATGAGAAGTAAGATTAATGATAAGTGAATTTTAATTTAACTCCATGCACAGAACGGTTATTTTAGTTATAAATTTGAGAATAGCTGATTTATTTTTAATTTAAATTAAGGAAGCACTCAGCCAAATTTCATTCTGTTCGAAATTCCGACTTTTATTATGACACGATTTAAATACAGTATTTCTAAAATATCGATTTCTAAACGAATATGCATATATTGAAAATATCAATATATTAGAAATATCGATATTTGACTAACGATAAAAAAAACGGTAAAATGTTAACGTCGCTCAAACATAGTTTTTACTAATCAAAATCTTTGTTTTTCATTTACTTCACTTAGTAAATGAAAGATACCACGATTAGGTATTACACAGAGTACAATTTGGGACCAACCCCTAAACTTCAAATTCATAAAAAAAATAGACTTCACACATCCGTGCAGGTAGAGATATTTACGAAATTCCTTGCACACTGCATCTTACTTGAATGAGAAACGGCAAGGAGAGGGAATCCTTTATTGGCTCCATCATACTCACAAGCGAAACCAAACTGCAATAATAATCCCGTCCTTTTTTTCTTCCACACCTGTAGAGCACACAGAATAATAAAAGAGAGACAATTGAGCTGAGCAGGCGATTCAGTGCAGAAGACACGTGCGGCGCAACAGGTGGGCAGGTGGGCTAACAGGTGGGCTGCCCCGACTGAAGCCCGTTCCACACGGACGATATGAACCCGCGCGAACTTCTGAAGATGGCTCCTGTGATTGCAGCATACACACCACATGATTTGTATGCTCCAATCGCAGTATGCTCCAACTTTTGTTGCATGGGTTGGTTGGATCCATCCCGAAAGAAATGGACACTGCTCGGTAATTTTGAACTGTGGTTATCTGACCATAGTGCCGAAGAAGACATCCGAGATGGCACTTTACGTATCTGATGTAGAAATAAAGACGTTTGGTTTGGTTTTATTAATTAACGTCGCACTAGAGCTCCACAGTGAGCTAATGGCGACGGTTCGGGGCCAATCTCGAAGGAAAGACCCGGGAACGATGCCTCGTATTTTTGAACCATGGTCAGATGACGAGGAAACACCTGAACTGGCACCCAACGCCTTCAATAGACGTCGGGACTTTGGACCCCGATCAGATGTATCGTGCACCAGTCCTGTGTACACGCCGTTAATTTTTGCGGATGTTCTGGACGACTTTTCTAGTATTTTTGTAGCGAAGCTGGCAACCCTAAGATCACAAGATCACTACTTTTTACTTTTCTTTGTCAAGTCCATCGCCTGGCATCGAACCGGGAACCTCGCATTCCCGGCTAACGCCTTTAACCGCTCGGCGTAAAGACGTTTGGACCACGACAGAATGAGCGTGCACCCATCCCTTCTAAAAGAAGGTCCTACCCGGTACCCTAGGTCCGGATGGCCCTAGGGTACCGTCGTCGGCTAGCAATCAAAGGACTGTGATACTACTGAAAGAGACTTGAGAAAATAAAGTTAAAGTGTAGTGGTCTTTCGATCGGAACGTTGCCATATTAACTACAAATTCATAAAAAGTCGTCTGATGTACCCCCACTTCCACCGACGTGTATAAGGTGGGTTGGTTTGGTTAATTAATGTCGCTAGAGCTGCACATTCTGCTATTGGTGACGGTTCGGGGCCTATCTTAAAGGAAAGACCCGGAAACAATGCCTCGTATTTTTGAACCATGGTCAGATGACGAGAACAACACCTGAGCTGGCAACCAACACAACCTTAATAAGCTTCAGGACATTTGACCCCGATCAGATTTATCGTGTAACAATTCAGTATACACTCCTGTATAATTTGTTGAATATTTTTAGACGACTTCCTAGTATTTTAGTAGCGAATCTGGCAACTCTCCGATCACAAGATTACTACATTTTTGTTTTTCTTCGTCAAGACTATTAGTTGGGCTGGAACTCGCAATCCTCTGATTACTGGCCGAATGCCTTTATCCACTGAGCAACTGGGGGCCTTGGCGTATATAAAGGACCGTTTCTTGTTAAATCTAGTCAGGGTTCAATGTCCTAACACCTATTGATGTTGCGTCGGGTGCCAGGTCAGGTCTTGCCCTAGTCGTCTGACCATGGTTCAAAAATATGAGGTAGAATTCCCGGGTCTTTCCTCGGAAAGTATTCTTTAATTGTATTTTCATGTCTTAAGGTAAAAAAAAAGTGTTTTATTTTTAGAAGTAGATTCAATTCCTTTTATCCCATTCAATTGAATATTTTGGTGCCGAAACCATTGTACCGCAATTTCATCCCCTTAGCTTACAAATCAACACACACAAATGACACAATAGTAATGTTATCTTAAGGCTTAAAGTCCCAACTATTTATATAACTGTCAAAAAATATTTAAGTTAAACTTATTAATAAGTTTATTTCAGTTGTAATCTTATTTATTATTACTTCAAATTATTTTTTAAAAGTTAAAATAGTAGAGAGAAAATGTAATCAACAGAAAATATTAAATACCTCATTTTGTCACGTGTATACTAATGGGGTAAAGTGAGGGACATTTTGTTTAAAAAAAAGCAGTTTTTTGGCTTTAAATACAAAATTCTACATGAAAAAAAGTGTAAAATTTAATTTTTTTTATCAAATCGATTAGTTATTTAAACAGATAATCATAATCGTATATTTTTTATGTAATTTTAAGTTTTTAAAAATATTTATATTTTTTGTGTAGAAAGACAATATTAATTTTTTTCTCTCAAATTAGTAACTTGAATAAAATAGAATAAATAACGATCACCAACTCTTAAAAGCTCAGTATATTTAATATTAAATGACTGTTTTTGCAACAGTTTTTCTAAAAACAAGTTTCAATCTTCCATTTTGAAACACAACTTTTATTATTATTTATTATCTTCGAAAAAGAACACTTGCTAGTAGAATTTGTAATTTATTTTGATTCAGGAATCTGTTGTATTTACATTATTTTTAGTTTTTCCTGAGACGATTTTTTTAACCACTTAAAACTTTCTGTTTATATTCTAACGATTCCAGCAGATGGAGTACATTTTGTAATCAAAATGTGTTCTGATTGGCAGTTTGTTCAAATTATATTAACATATAAATAGTATTAAATATAGTGTAGTTAAATTCTTGTCGATTATAAGCATCGAAATTAATATTTTTGTAGAATAATGCACTTATTTCGAAGATCGTAAAATGTTCACAAATTTTCTATTCTTTAGCATTATAATTCGATTACCCATTTTTCCTACTTTGCAAATCATTGTAAAAAAACGTTAAATATAACGTAGAATTTTTTTCTAATTTGTTTTATTGGAATATATTAAAATGATACTCTTCTACATAAAGCCCATGAATATTAGGGAATAATACGGTTTTTCTAGTTTATATGCGGAAGTTTTCATGTATTGAACTATCACAAGTTTATTTGTATGCTCAAACAAATCAAATGTTGAATTTGAATTAAATTCCTGAGAAATTTATTTTTTTCAAAGTACTTTTCTCTACACCAAAATTGCAAATTTCTTGATGATTTTTTTTCTTTGATAAAATTATATTTTGATATCTTTTATATATTTACAAAATTCTAAATCTCTCTATATACTTTTGAATGAGTTATTGGAGATTTTATGCTGGATAACAGAGATACGTTTTCCAAAGGAACGAACACTTTAAATCGTTTTTTCTCAGTGTTTCGTTCTTCTTGATATTAAATTTTTCGAAACGCTAAATCTTTTTTATTATTATTAATGGAGGTGTTTATTCTTAATGGATTGTTAAGCATATTTTAAAATATATGTATATTATAAATTGACATGCGATTTGATTTATGAATAGTAATTTTTTTTAAATTACTAATGTCAAAAAGTTTCAGTCTTAAGGAAAAAAATTGTATTATTTATATAAAAATCGAATACATGTAATATACAAATTTTTAAAGCAAATTCTTATGTACTGTAGTTTAAATGATCAAAAAAAAATTTAGTCAAAAAATATAAATATTTTTTAAAAAAACTTGGCATTTAAAAAAAAGTTTTCAAACATTTAAAAAGTATAAATTTTGAAACAAATACAAGCAATTATGGAATAATGGTCTGTGATTTTTCTAAATGTAGTTAACTTATCGATTTTTGCTTCTCACTACTTGATTGTAGTACATGTTCAAATTTTTAATCAATACTGTTTAGACAATCATGTTTTAGGTATTATATTGCTTCAGATATTCAAATGACCGATTATTAAAAAATAAAATTATTTACTATCACATACACATTTTGAATATAGAAAAAAAATTGGGATTTTTTAAAAATGTTATTTATTGTTATTTTGTTTTCAGTTGGTTTCATATCAGCTGTCTAGTTTCAAAACCAGATAGATCCACGTTTTTCGAAAAAAAAAATTAAATATTTTTTACAAGTTTTTAATGCACTACATCGCATTTAAAAGCGGTATTAACCAATAATGTCTTAATCCAGTCTAAACATTTATTAAAATTCATGGATTTAGATCCAAAAGTATGTGGTATTCAATCGTTTTTGGCGTCTCCTGTAAAATTTATGAAAATTGATCTATTTGGTTTTGAACCTAGACGGCTCATACATTCTAGCTACATGAAGAATGTATTTCAAAACGTCCTCTATCGAAAAGTGTGTTCAAATATTTAGATTTTATATAAACATAAACACGCGTGGTCAAGAGGGTCGATAAAAAACAAACAAAAAGAGCACTTCATTTGAGTAGATTAGAACCAAAACTGCCATTTTTGTTTTTAAATCTACCGTATCTGCTTATTTTTCAAAATCTAAACCGTGTAATGCATAACTTGAAATACATTAGTTGGCAGTAGAACAATTAAAATGAAAACAAGGATATTTAAATTTGAATTCACGACATACTGATCAACTGTCAGGTTCTGATTGTATGAGCTTTAAATGAAAAGTTACGATTAAACTCAAATTATGCTTACCTATGCATGCCTATTTAGAAATGATTCTGCAACTAGGTGTTTGGTCCAGCGTTGCTGGGGGAAAACGTTAAGGCATATATTAAAAAATATTGAGTAGACCCCATCGGGATTCGTACCCGCTGCGTATTGTTCCAAAGTCCGGCGCTTTATCGACTAAGCTACAAAGGTACATTTTAGACCACGGAAATATTTTTTTTAATATATTTCTTTATACAATATTTTCTTAATTGGAAATCATTTTTTTTTAAATGAACAACATTTTACACATCCGAGCCTCATCTTGAGTATGAATAATACTTAGGTATAATTTGTTAGCCTTTCATACGCAGATGGAGTAGGTATTTTGCAATTCACAGACCGTCTCTTTCTTTTATTATTATTATAGATAAGTGGGAATAGGGACACACAGTATCTACTACTCAATTATAGGTCTTATTTTCTCCCTTACGGATACAGTGTCAAGAACTACCTTGTACAAATAAATGGCAGTAGGGAAAAAAGGAAGCTTGTATAATAACTATAGTTTTCTTAACTTATCGGAAGCAACAAAAAGTCATTAGGGGGAGATAAGAGAAAAGCCGCATCTTTCTCACTGTTTGATAGTATTATAATTTGGAGAATAATGTTATTTATTCTATAATGTGAAACAATTAAACTAATATCAAATGCTTTCGATAAAAATTTACATTATTTTTATGAATAAGAGACATAATAATATAATACATATATGTAAAAATCCTTAAGTATTTTGAACTGAAATAGTGTGTAGGATTTTGGAATTTTTGAAATTCATATAATTGTTAGTGGTTTCTCAAAATTCTCCAAAAGTGAATATAATAACTTTTGAAGGTCATAGAACACGAGTTATCAATTAAAAAAGTGAACAATTTATAGTTTCAACATCGTATACTAAGTTAAATGTATCAAATCGCATACTCAAACAAATACATTTTTTATGTCAGCTGTTTCCATGTCAAGTAAATAATTGTGTTACCGAGAATATTTTTAATTCATGATTTATTTATATATTCAAAAATAGTAGATTAGAATAACTATCAGTAGCACTGAGTTCATATAATACTGATAAACATCCTCAGCAAAAAAAAAAGTCAGATTTCGATGCAAGTTGTTTCTTCGCCAAGATTGTGCATGAAAGGAAAATATTGTTTTACAGAGACATTATTTCATCCATAGAAGTATTTTATGCATACCTTTCGAAGAGTCAAGTGGACTTTCAAAATAGCTGAAAATCACAAAAATATTGGAAATTTTATGTTCGACTAATAATACAATTTACAACTTCTACTGTCAGGATTCATGTGTAGTTTAATTGAGATTAATTTTATTTCTTGTATCTGCTTCGGTTGCTTGAAGTGACATTAAATTGAGATGTATTGTAACAAGAAAAATGGAAGGCGTGGGCGCAAGAACCAGACAGTTCCACTTTTTTTTCTTATTATTTATACTTTTTCCAATTATTCCTACAAAGAAAAATCCTCTATCGATGGGTGCAAGAACCAGGAAACCTGAAAAAATGGCCATAGATATAAAGGAAAGGATTTTTACCTGTGTCTCATACGATGCAAGAAACATATTGTTTTTAGTCCGTCCCGTACAATTTAAAAAACTGGAGCTATATGGATCTTACACCCACGTCGTCAATTTTCTATTTAATGAGTACAAGTTCCATATCTTAACGCGTGGGGGGTAAATATCTTCATCGAGTAAATAGATAAACTACATTAGAAAGAAAGTTTGTAAACTTCGACAGTTTTTTAGTGAACTAATTATAAACTTTTTTTTATTTCCACGAAAACAGAATAATTGAATCTCATGTGTTTGAAGAAGAGAAAAACCTCT
Organism: Troglohyphantes excavatus; assembly: GCA_963932185.1. Taxonomy (NCBI): domain Eukaryota; kingdom Metazoa; phylum Arthropoda; class Arachnida; order Araneae; family Linyphiidae; genus Troglohyphantes; species Troglohyphantes excavatus. Next base: position 3,320,872 of record OZ010674.1, read on the forward strand.
CTACCTTCCCTTTTGCGCTTGTTCCTTTCCAATTAATAACTATGTTCAAAGATCATTTTAACTCAATAAACTTAATGGAACATCCATTAAACAACGATCATCACATTATTTCGAAATGTTTTATTCAGAATGTTGGGACTTCTTCGAATGCATTTCATTTTAAATTACCGTTAAAACTGTCTGAATCAAACATCAACAGCAAAGGAATCTATTCCGGCAATTTGCTGTTCCACAAATAGACTATCCGAGTGTCTACTGCATGTGTTTACGCACTTAATGGATTATCCAGTCTAAGGAACAGAATAACAGGAGTTTAGTTACAATTAACTGGAGAAAAAAACCTTCTCACGGGAACTTGAAACTGTATCTGTTCTGCAGTCATTTTAACACTCCAAAAACTAAAGCGTAATAATAATTCATTTATAATTGTTACATTTATATTATTAAATTAAAATGTTGATATTTATTTAAATATTCTCAGTGATTTTTGTTATATTTGATAGCTTTGTATTTACAGGAAGAGAAAAATGCCACATGTACATTTATTTAAATTGACTCACCTAGGATCTATAACTTAAATTAGGTGAAGGATTACGCACTTATCTCTTTCTGCAAGTTTTAAAATTATCTATTTCTCCAAGTAAAGTTTTGAAAAATTATTCCGCAAAGGCGTTCACTTAAGGGCGCGATGTCAATTTTCGTCAGTGTGAATAACTTAACCTCGATTAAAGGAATCGAATATCGAAATTTGTTAAACGAGATTAGACATACATAATTAAGATCAAACGGAAGAACTGCGAACAGATTATTTAATGGAAATATAAAAGAAAAGCTCGCTAACTTCACAACGCACGACAGTGTAAACAAAAACAAATAATACAAGCTAATTCATGGTTTTCACTCAAGAGAAAAACAAATACAGAAGCAAAAAATATTAAATACAAGGAGTTATGTTAATAAAAATAGAACAGACAATTTAAGTTCACCATATCAACATTCAGTAAACTAAAAATTGCCCAAATGTATACACACTGTTTCTATTGAACACGTTCGCTGCCGGTCACACACAGGTGCGTGATACGTTCTTCGAAATAACACGTAAAAAGCAATGGTCGACTTGCATCCTTTTAGACAGCGGCAGTGAACGTGCCAAAAATTATATTCTGGGTGGTTTCAACTTTTTACTAATAATTGTATTTGCTAAAATTCTGAGCTGCCACAGTAAGTAATTTTTCGAAGATAATAAGTAATAAAAAAAGTCGTATTTTCAAAATAACAGATTATAACAGCTTGCTTATAGAAAGACTGTTACGAAAACAGTCCCTTAATAATCAAATATACCGAGTTAAAAAGTTGACGATTGTTATTTATTCTATTTTATTCAAGTTACGAATTTGACTAAACAATTTGTTTTATAATGCCTTTTACACGATAAATTCCATGAATCCCACAAAAACCCAGTTTATCCTCTGTCTATGAATCGAGGGTAATTTACATTAGAAAAATAATTGTTAAAAATTTTTTTTTTTAAATTTAGAATTAAATAAAAAATATACAATTACGTTTCCAATAAATAAGTGAAATGATGACGTTTTTATAAAAAATTGTAATTTTACACTTTTTTCAAAGAAAAAAATTTCAAACGCCAAAAATCGAGTGTTAAAGTCCATTATCCAAAATGGATATCATTTCTAATACGTTTCAATTCCAAAACGAAAATTCTAAAGAATTTAACTCATTGCGCTTTTACTCAAATACAGTCGAACAAAACTTTCGAAACACCTCTTGGCTTTAACGTAACTCTAAAAATAGCACATTATTGATAAAAACATCCCCCTTAAAAGTCTGAAACTATTTTAGGATACCATTCCAAACACTATCCAAGTCCTAAAAACTTTTTCATTACTTCTGCCCACCAGACGCGTGGGTGCAAAAAGGGGCGCTCCCCCCACCAGAGGGCGGGCCCCACCTACCTGCGCCCCGGCGTCCAATCGGAGACGGACACCGGACTTTTGCGCCCCGCTCTTTTCCACCTGAGCGTCGGCGCTCAAAGGCCACTGCTTGCGCTTCCACTCGAAAACTTTTTCGCCGGACTTCCCGCCTTTTCGCCCAAAGCAAACCAACCTCGGAGAAAAGACTCGTCAAAAGCGTTCATCTTCTGGTTTCTGGAGATTTTCGGTTCGGTTCTCTTCCATGTCTGGGTCGAGTTTGAGAGAGGAATTGTGAGTTCTGTTCGCAGGATGAGAGTGCTGATTTCTTGCTCAATCTTCGTGGCGCTTCTTTTGTTGCTGAACCTGGAGATGTCTGGTGAGTTGGGGAACATTTACTGGTTTCATTATACATTTTTCTCTCATTGAAAACCGAAAACCAAAGAAAAAAGCAAGTATAAAAACTTCATCAAAATCGTGAAATGGAAGTTTTTGTGTAGGTTTTATAAACGATATCGAAACAAAAAAAAAACTATATTTTGTTAAGTTTTTAATTTTCCTGTTTAAATTTTTTTTTAAATCTTCATTATTCCTTCAATAATTTCAACGTTTCAAAACCGAAGTTATTTTATAGGTTTTTTGAAAGTTTTGTTACAAGTTTTGCGAAGAATACTGAAACAAAACCTTTAATTTAATAGTATTTTTTAAATGCAATTTTCATACATAAAAACTTTCAATTTTACACATTTGACGAATTTTTTAGGCGGACTTTATTTTGCTGGGTACGTACGTTCATTTTGAATTTTTTTTATAATAAGTTTATTATTATGAAAAAAAAATTGAAACAACTATTGAAAAAATAAAAAATATATTTGTTTTTTGTTACTTATTCCCATTGAAAACAAAAATTAATATACTTTTTATACTACAACTAACTTTATGCTTCATACTGTAATTAAAAAAATGGAAATTTCAATTTCGCAGATTTGCCTCAACACTGTTACAAATTGTTTCTCAAATTAATTTTACATAGTTGTATGTGCTCCCGTTAAAAATTTCTGCAATAACGAAATACCTTTGCCGGTAATTCACAAAATTTGCAAAACAACGAAATATTTTACGATTTTTGACAAAATTGTTTACTGTATTTTATGGGAAATGTAATCGGATAACATTTAACGGAACTTTAGACACATTTTAGTAACCTTTTTGTAACACTCAAGCATGCCTAAAAACAATTGTAATAATTTTTTATATTAGCAACAAATGTTTTAAATTTTAATTTTTCTTGAACTAATATAAGATGCTATTCTATCGTACTTTCAACTTTTTGTTGTTTTAAAAGTTTTATAAAAGCCGTACATGAGAAGTGGTAAAGGAAGTCATTTCCCACGTACCTTCCCCGCTACAACTCGTATGGCTGTTATTATATCAATAATTTTATGGTCTTTAGTTGCTTTTAACAGTCAATTTTTCTTTCAATATGATCTTGTATGTTTGAATAATATATTTTCGAAGCCTTCGACAACCAATGAAACCGGTTCTAATGCGTACGTAGATGCGTGGTTCTAAACATTCGCAGTTTCATCGCAAAAATTAAAATGTTTCGGCTTGAATTTCTTCGATGTACAAAATATTTTGTGTTCTTCCTCCCTTGAAGGTTACGAAAAATATTTTATCTCCATATACCCGAAAATGGACTTGTGTAGTTTTAGCACGAAACTCACTGTGCTATAGTTTAGTTGAATATATGAACATTTTAATCTTCATTACTAGAAGAACATATTTTACTTTACGAAGCGAGACTCCATGCCACCAAAACAAACCAGTTAAATTTAGGTTCCACTTTAAAATCTTCTTGTTTATTAACTAACTCATTGGTTTCGTGGGGTTCATTGGTCACCAATACATGTTCACTGTTCATTTGTGCTGTGGAGCAAAGACATTTTTTTAATAACAAAACATTTATTTTTAACGGGTAGTTTTTTTTTACTATTGGCTACTAAGTATTTCATGTTTTCCTTTACAATAAGCCCCACGCAACTTGCAAAAACAAATTGACAAAAATTATAATCCTGTTTTATTTAGTTTAATTACATTTTTAAACAGCAGGTTAGATGAACATGTCCAGTGACATTTTCTAAAAAAATAGAGTTTTCTTGAAGAAATAACATGTTTATGATCTGCTGTAAGTACAGAAGGGTCATTTACTTTAAGTTTTCAAATAAAGAGGTTTTCAGTTGAATAAGATGTTATGAACACGTTATCTTATAAACTTTGATAAACTTGAAAATTTGTGGTAACTGGGACACAGTACCCCGAAAAATTGTAAAATTCTGAATTTTTTCATTTGCTAAAAATACAATTGGGAATCTTCTAAACATGCTTTTATAATTCTAAAACTATATACGTTTATAATGAGGTATGAGTTTCAAGGAAAGAAAAATTTAAATAGTTTTTTCAGTCTTTGGTTTTCCTTGATATTAAGTGTTTGAAAAGCTAAAGCTTCTTTTTATTATTAATAGGGAAATGTATAATTTTTAAACATATTATAAAATATGTGTACATTATAAATTTGCATGCAAATGAGCTCTATTAGTAGTATTTTTTTTAATTATTAAAGTAAAAAAAATAATTTTAAGGAATTTTTGTGTTATTATGAATTGCTATTTATATAAAATTCAAATAAATGTAATATATAAAAGTTTAATGCTATTTCTTATATATTGAAGTTTAAAGGATCTGAGAAAAAGATTTTATGAACAAATTAATTAAAAATTTTTATCATTTTTTAAAAAAGCTTTATATATATTTTACATTTAAAAAAATGGAAACAATTATGAAGTTTTGTGTGAAATATTGTTCTCTTACATAAATTTAAATAATATACATTAAAACTTTGATTTAAAAAGTCAAAAATAAAATTAAAAGGTTTAGATGGTACCTTATTTCTTTAACAAACTGAATATGATAATAGTGTTAAAAGTCAAGTATCGTCCAAGAAGTTATAAAAAGTATAAATGAAAGTAAAGTCTATCATTCAATACAACATACATTCATCGGACACAAGTTAATACACAAAATGTGAGGCAAGGTCCTTAACGCTATCCAATTCGACAGGGTCAAAAATTAAGGAATGTATTGTTTTGACGTACAACGTCTTTTAAATCAGCTGCATGTGGTATCAGAATAGAAACAGCTTGTTAACTCTCTTAGGGTATATCACACTGACGCTCACGTGGTCTTATTCGATATTAAATTTGACTTTGGTGCGTCTAAAATCGTTTTTTTTAAAACAAAACACGTACAAAGTGGGAATAGGGACGACACGCAACAAAACAGCTTGTCTACATACCTTATGTTAACCAAGTTTTCATTGGCAACAATTCCTATCTCTGTCATCAGCAGAAATGACGCTTCACGCAAAACCCTTCCGATCGTGCTCCGACGCGGCCACAACCCGATTTTCTTTCTGACATGACCTCAATGTGGGTACTAGCTTTGCGATTGCAAGAGAGGCATAGAGGGTTTTTGAAGATTTATCTATTGTAACCAACCTCGCACATTTGAAAACCAAGATCCAGAAAAGCACACTTGTCTGTCGATCAATAACTTGTTGCTGAAGAAAGTTCTAACATGTTGCTTCTCAAAAGCGGTGGGCGCAATATGCAATGCCTTAGCCCCTTCGCTGCGGAAACCGGCAGAAATCGAAAGTACTTTTTAAGGTTTGGTTTGGTTAATTAAAGTCGCACTAGAGCAGCACAATGGGCTATTAGCGACAGTTCAGGGTCTATCTCGAAGGAAAGACTCGGGAATACATACACATTCATTCATACCTGCACCTCGTTATTTTAGAACCATGGTCAGATGACGTACTTTTTAAGGAGAATCGTACGCAAATGCCAAATGAGCGATAATACGCAAAGCTAAATTTTCTACCTCGAATCGCACAAAACGTCGTGAAAGTTTATAGGTTGAATAGTATTTAGTTAAAAATAAACGTCGTACTATAATTATGAGATAGGCTATTTTAGACGGCTCAAGGTCTATCCCAGAGGAAAGTCTTGGGAACACTGTCTCGTAATTTCCAACCATGTCAGTTGGTTTTTTAAATTAACGTTGCACCTGGGCAACACAATGGGTTATTGGCGACGGTTTGGGATATACCCCGGTTGATTGGTAAATTAACGTTGCACTAGAGCTACACAGTGGGCTATTGATGACGGTTCTGGGCTTATCTCGAAGGAAAGACCCGGGAACGATGCCTCGTATTTTTGAACCATAATCAGATGACAGGGACAACACCGGAGATGCTACACAACGCAACCTCAACAGGCGCCAGGGCATTCGATACCCGATCATATTTAACATGCACCAGTACTGCATACACTCCGTAGAAATTAGAGATAAACTAGGAAGACGTGGCGTGTATACGGGACTGGTGCACGTTAAATTTGATCGGGTATTCAATGTCCTGACGCCTTTTGAGGTTGTGTTGGGTGCCAGCTCAGATGTTGTTCTCGTCATCTGACCATGGTTCAATAATACGAGATAGTGTTCTCGGTTCTTTCTTTCGGGATAGACCCCATACATTTGCCAGCTCCAGTGAACGCTGATTCAGCCAACCATTTCAGATGTTTTCTTTCGGGATACAAAGTCATCCAGAACATTCGCAAAAATTAACGGCGTGTATACGGGACTGCTGCACGATAAATCTGATCGGGGTCCAAAGTCCCGACGTCTATTGAAGGCGTTGGGTGCCAGTTCAGGTGTTTCCTCGTCATCTGACCATAGTTCTAAAATAACGAGGTGCAGGTATGAATGTGTATGTGTTCCCGGGTTTTTCCTTCGAGATAGACCCCAAACCGTCGCCAATAGCCCACAGTGCAGCTCTAGTGCGACGTTAATTAACCAAACAAACAAACCAAACAAACTTTCGGGATACATTCGGAACATTGTCAAGCCCATTGTGTAGCTCTAGTGCGATCTTAATTTAATTAACCAAACACCTTCTCTAAGAATTTCGTATTGCATGGAACTCCTGAAACCCCCGTTCCAGGCTGTTCCTCTAAACTTAAGTTTTTATTTTAACCATATATATAAACGGCGTATGAATTTGAAGGTCTCGGTGTATGATAACGTAACTTACATACCGTCCCGCTCCAACCATCTCTCTGAAGATTGAGTCAAATGCAATTGTAACCCTTTGACATACCATACAAGGGGAACATTATATTAAATAAACCGTCATGTATTATTCGCGATGTTAAGTTTCACACATCATAAGAAGCAAAAATTCTAACAATGTCGTTAATAAGAACTGTTTGCAACAAATAATCTCTTGAAGTGGTTATGCTTTTAACTAATGGTGGTCACTTCCATCATGGGAAAGAACGCTGAAGATCCATTCGAAGTTACTTTACAGAATTTTAATGTTTTTTCTATAGAAAATCATCGCTATTCATTTTTCACAACAGTACAAGGAAAATCTAATGTCTCAATAGTTAAGGAATGTCTTTAATATAAAGTATTGATATCTCGATTTCAACAAACGTCTGGACCTTCGTTGATTTTTTTGTGGATTCTCGTGTCATGAAATTCTCTGAAGAGGTGTGAAGAAGTTAAATAATATTTTATCTGTTGAGTTAAGTGCTCTCAAATCACAATGCAATTAAAAGTATACGATAAATTTTTGATTTGTACAAAAGTTGTTTTTATATAAATTAAATATTTCGTGTTATATCATTCAAATTGAACTATAAGATATTTGGCACATGGGTTTTAAACGATGATAGTTGTAACCAGCGCAATGTTTCACACTAAACTTTTTATTTCCTTCATTATTTTAGTTTAATCTAAGCTGAAATTTGTTCAACTAATCCGATTTGCAATCCAAGGAGCTCTTTAACTATGGTTTCGTTTAATTTTATACTCAAACAGATGTTTTCTTAAAATAAATATTGCGTTTCACCCCGAAGAAGAAAAAATTGTTCAAAATGTAAATCTTAAAAAAATAAAACCCATTAGGCTTTCTCTGGATAACACATTTTATCTCTAATAATAATAAATTATCTAAAAAATATTGCTTTTTAAAGAATTTACGGTAAAAGATATTTTAAATTATTATTAGCTCAAAAAGTGAAACACTGTACAAATCATGCTATTTTAGTTGTTAATCCAATTTAGAGTTTGATACCAAGAGTTTACGAAGTTGTTTTACATCATAAAAAAGATTTTGCTTATCTAAGAACTTTCCAGTAGACATTAATTTTCATCAGATATTTTAAGAGATTTTATGATCCTACATTTGGAAAAGCTATATTTAGTGTTCTAAAAATAAATATGGCGGTTAGTTAATTTAGGATTGCCTAGACTAATTCACAAAGCAATTATAATATTGATTGATATCCATGTTTTTCTTTATACAATTAATTTTCCGTTATCTAAATTGTGTACTCTAGATAAATATTCGGACTTCTAAACAAATAAATATAACAGATGCGATAGCAGATGTATGAATGAAGAGCTGAGTTGAATAAATCGCAAAAAACTGTCACAACTTAACTATTGCTAACATAATAATATTTTTGTTTATAAAAATGAAGAAAAAACACAACTATTTTTCACTAAAATGTTCTCATATTGCAGAATAACTTATAATCTGAACTTTAATAGTATTCGCATATTTTACAGTATATAGACAAATGTTACTAATTTTTTAGGTATCTCCGATTATATTAAATTATATTTATATGTTATACTATTAAGATTTTTTTGCAACCTTTAAATGAAGTAGAATAATTTACAAAAATTTTGATGATTAAAATTTTCAAGTCTACTGTTTAAGAATACAAAGATTTGAAAACAATTGCTGTCAAAACTGTATATTGTACATTTTATGGAAGATTTTAATTATTGTCCATGTCTCTGACATCTTGGGAAAAAAAGGCAAGAAATATTTTTGAGAGGAAACATTATCGTCATGACAAACCAAAGAATAAAATGTGTATATGTAAAAATTAAAGAATAAATATAGAAAAGATAATTTTTCCTTATTTTGTGCGCAATCCTAATATCATCATGGCTATAGCTGCAAACGAAAATAATTAGAAATGGCAATCTAATAGAATAATTTTTTGAAAAAATATTAAACAAATAGTTTAAGTATTATCAATCATCATACCAGTTTGACATTTTTAGGTAAACATTAGTATTTGAAAATTAAGTTTTTCTTTCTGCAAATGAATACAAATATTGACATTTTCAAAAATTGTAATTTTTAACTATTTAATGCTTATATATCAAAAATTAAATCTTAATAATTCAATTTAAATTAAATAAAGTAAAGGGTTTTCTTCAATTGATAACGCCCAAAATTAAAGCATTTCCAACACTAGTCTTTATATATATATAAAAGCACTAAAGTATGAAAACTAAAATATATATACAGGAATAGATATATAAACAATATCATTGTATCATTGTCCTTTTAAAATCTAATAAATCAATTCTTTTGAAAGTTGTGGCAATTCGAATTCGTATGCGTACGGAATACTTTTAACAAAACATCCTTTTTTCAAAACGTGTACAGTTTTCTTGTGGAAAAACATCCATTCTAACAAACGAAAAAATATTCCAGTTGATGATTTGTAAATAATTCACTTTAAATGTGCACTTAAGATTTCAACTCCATTTTGACTCCATCTTGGAAACATTACTTTTGATTCATTGATTTATATTTTTGCTATAAATTCAAAGACTGGCTCGCAGAAGCTCCACAGAATCTTTGATTTCCTCAAATTTAGTTTTTTGTCAAAGTTCTTGTGTGAGAAAATTTACATGCGTGAAATGTACCCAATGCTTTACTCTATATTATTTGTCAGAGAATAAGAATTTTTTTTAAAACTAGATAATGTTTTTTTACTAAGGAATTTTGATTTCGATTAAATTTGCGAAGGAACGTGATATAAACTTTATGAAAATACTGATTTATTTAAGTTGGAAATCATTTATTACGTTTCAAGAAAATCTATCTTTCATGTTAGTGACTTAAAGTATAACGAAAGAATAAGGTGAACTTGTTTATTTGAAATATTCGTATTATCAAACGTTTGTGAAAAAAATTGTCGCTTTTGAGACGACAAAATACCTATCTGATTTTTGTTCTTTGTTTATCAAAATAAATGGACAACAGTAACTCTGGACTTTTTAAACACCGTTTTTCGTTAGTCTGTTATAACTCCTTAATGGCTTACTGTTGTAATCTAAGAAATACAAGATGATTTGAAAAAAAACATGAATGGAGGGTAGATCCTCTGTTAACTGAAAGTAAATATAAAAAAGATCGAAATGTTAAAAGAATTTTAAGTATTGTGAAAGGGATCCAATTCTTTTCATAATTTGTATATTTAACTTATTTAACATTGTCACTGGATTTTATGATATTAAACTGTTAAATGCTTATAAAAGTTATTATTTTTTCAAATAATGAAATAAAATATAAATAAATCCATTAAATGATGTTCAAACAATTCATTAGTATAATGTAATTTAAATTAAACTTACTATGATAATTAAAATCTCACCAAATTCATATTTTAAAATTAAGCTGAAATTATTTGTTAGTTTAACGAATGTTAAGCAGCCCTTTTTAAGCAGCCAGCATAGTTTTGATATTCTTGCTGCAGCTGTTTTATACACCCGCCGAAGAGCCCAACACTTTTGAACGCCGTCACTTTTTTGATCATCTTAAGAATGATGTCTAGGTGTAGCAAAGTGGTTATGCGCTACACAATGAGTACATCGCCCTCCAGCCGTAATGTACGGAGTTAGCATGCTTATCTGTAAAATCATGCAACATATATGTTTGTTCAATAAAACACATCTACGTTTATTATTTTCTAAGAAAAAATAATTAAAGTTATTGAAATCAATCACCCTGAGCGTGAAAATCCTGCCGATAGATCAAATGTGCAGAATTGCCGTAAAATAAGTTCCCCTGATTCGAGGCACGTGTAGTTAAAGCTAACACCCCGTGGCATATGAAGGACATGGAAGACACACGGAGGAGAAGATTTCCACTCTCGCACATAAAAAAATAATAATACCAAAAATCACCGAATTTTGACGCTTTCCGAACACAAGAAAGGTATAAATAACAAAAAGTTGTAATAGATACCAATTATTTTAGTGAAGAATCTCAAAAGAAATAATGATTTATTCGTCAGAATCAAAGTATAGAGAACTATATCGACTATTTTCAATGTGTTAACTTTTCTTGTGTACATGAAACTGCATCCGAAGTGCGTCCTGATTCTGATGAATAATTTTTTTTTTTTCATTTTAATAACTAAATTAATTTGTGTGTCAATCGAAACTTTTTTTTGTACCTGTTTACTGCTCGGACAGTGCCAAAATTTCCCTTAACGGTGGTTTTTGGTATTAAATTTATTACAAGAAATCTGCTCCCCATGCCTTCAATATCCTTAATATGAAATTTGGCGAAGTTCAGGTGATTAGTTTTTAGAAATTCGCCTCTAAACAGGGTAACTAGTTTTATGGCCACGCTGTCTGAAGTAATGAAACAGACACGTAAACGTATCTTCACTGCCATTCGACTCTTACCGTAACAAAGAGTGTTTGCCGTTAGAGAAACAGCTGCAACTTCGACAGTATGTTGGAAGAAAATGTCTTTGTCCATCAATGCCTGCTCACATACGCTGAACACTGTGACATAGGTTGCAAATTATCGTCGTTTTATTTTAATACAACGTCCCCTTACGATAACAATAGGGGAGGTCGTTATAAAGAAAAGGGGTAAAAATAAAGAATAAGGGGAAATCCTCCAAACCAATTTTTATCGACACATTCGGCGTGGAAGACATTTCCAACACCGAAATATCGATGTCACGTAAACAAGTGGGTGAAGCAACTTGGTTACAGATTAAGTTAATGAGAGGAATGAAAAACTTACCTGACGTCATTATGACGATGGTTTATGACTTATATGAAGTAATAAGCACTTACGAAATAGGAATGATAAAATTAGTGTAATAACTTACAAGATGATAATTTTACAAAATGATGACAAAAATCGCAAAACTTACAAAATGAGGATTTTGATTCGAATTTGCGCATGATTGTAAAACATATTGCGCATGCCTTTTCAAACGTATTACGCAAGTATTGAGCAGGTTTGCCAATTTAAACTCAAATCATATACGGGGACATTAGGTTTGACGGCGTATTATCCTCTCTCTCTTCACCCGAAAAGGTAGCTTCTACAATTATAGTAAAAGAAGGTGTATGTCTGTGTATTTGGATATACACTTACATACAGTGTATACTTGCTCTGGATATAAAACTATAAAAAAATTATATATATATTCATCCTGAAAATGTGCAGATGCAACTCGGAATTTTAATATTCCATTTTTTTTAAATGAATTTATGATAATTTTAGAAGAATTTTTTTTTAATTTCCATTCAAAAAAAATATCAACTTGTTATAAAATTGTAAGATGTTGCCAAAAATAAAATAATTTAAAATAAATAAATAATTTATGATTATTGCTTTAAATAATTTAAAACAAATATTCTTAACACAAGTAAAAGTAAGTGTTTTAGCAACTAAAAAATGAAAGAACATACTGATATTTATTTTTTCGTTGTACTTCTTTAGATACTAAGAATGGTTGCATTTTAATATTAAAATACCTAATGAAACTGGATTTTGTGAATATTTAAATGAATATATCGCTTAGAGAAAAATTGTTTTATTAATTTCTATAGTATACCGTTTACTTACATTTGAATGCCACATATTAGAACTGTAATTGGAAAAATTACTTAGTTAAAAAATACAGTAAATATATTTAATGGTGTTGAGCGCAATCAACGTTTTCATTTGATTTTTTTTTTCTAAACTAAAATTTTGATCTCTAGTTAAAACAAGTCATAGTCGAAAAATTATTCTTTATTACAGAGAAAGTTGTGAAGCAAATTATTTCAATAAATTTAAAATATGTTCTTTACTCTAATATTTCTAAACCTTATAAAAAATACGCAGACTAAATATTACGAAATATTACGAAGAACCGTTATAATCCTTTAAAATGGTTTTTTTTAATTGTAAAAAATATTTTCAGAAGAAAACACGTGTAAGGGACTTAGTTGCGCATTTTTTGTACCAAAGATGGTAAAACCAAGTTTTTTCGAAGGTTTATTCGCGTAGGTTGAAGAAGTAAAGGAGGGGAAAGACCTAAAGTTTAGAACAAGCTTTGCAGTTTTGAATACAGCAATACAAAAACGTCATTGTATATATAATCTTCATGCAAAAAAATGATTTTTAAAATACTTTAAAACACTTTTTACATTTATTATTTTAGTCAGTTTTAGAATTTGGAAAAGAAAAAAAAACTTTAAATCAGGTTGTTCTTAAAAGTTAATGAAAAACAGTAAAATTCTTTTTTTTTATTGTTTTTCTTCAGCTGATTTTTTCGTGAAATTTCCAATAAACATTAGTAGTATTAGTGTATTTGATGAAATTTTACAATGCTAAATAATATTTATAATAAAAATAGTCATTATTAATAATATTTCAACGAGAATAAAAACAAAAAATTAACCAAAATGATCTAAAACAATAACACTCTTGACTGACCAATAAAAGAAAAGCGATAACTACAAGAAAAATAACAACTATAACGATAACAGTTACAAAATTATAAATAATAATAACAAAAACACAATAATGACTATACGAGTAGCGTCATATGTTCACATACGAGTCTCGTCATCCGATCATGTACCGTTCACGTCAACACGTCATCTGATAGAGGACGTCTTCAAAATGGACATGACGACCAAAAACATTACGTGAATTCCAAGTCATTCTATGACGGTCAAATGACGTTACGTCATTTATTACGTCATACGATCATATCATTTGTTTTAATAGTAAAAATATTTTAACACAAAACATATTTTTGATACTACACTAAAACCACCTATTTACAAATTTATATGTAGTCTCCAGTGGTCCCAGGGTAACCACATGCGCGAATAGGAAGCGTAGAGAGTAATTTGTTAGTGCATTTTAGTTAAGTTTGTAAATAAAGAAATCAGTTTTATTTTTTGCGATTGTAACTTTTGTTAAAATCTGTTTAAAAAAATTTTGCTGGTAAACTTAGTATTTTTAGCCTGAATTAAGCCTGATGGTTCAAATTGGAAATTTAATGTTTTTAAGATTTCTCCATTGACGCTTTTAATTTTCTAAATAAGTAATACAAAAATTCTGTTAGAGATTAGATGTCATATTTAAAAGAGTAGAAAATACGATTTAAAGGGAAAAAAATACAAAAAAAAGTTAGGACAGAAAAGGTTAAGATACATGCTTTTGAAACTGTACGTGTGACCTTTTAAATATATTCTACTGTGCCTTTTTCAACATAAATGTCCAATGCCCGAATATAGTTGGCTCGAATAAAGACACTTGACGGACAAATATTGGAATGTCACTAAAGTAAATATCCGCAACACAAAGTACAAGGATTTCTCAATTTCCGTCTATTTTCCATGCGATAACAAATAAACTAATAAAAGTCAGCGTTCTTTATTTCCAAATTTTTTTTTTTAATATTATTGAGAAATGTTTGTGATCCTGCTGCGATTCTGTGCGAATATTTTAATGCAATGAATATTGTTAAATGCAGTTAATGAGAGAACTTTCTTACCAAAGTCCTGCAAGAAGAACCTTCCGGATATACTTTTGTACCCCAATCAGGCAGGATGTCCGTTTTGTATTCATTTTAAACTTAGGACCGTGAATTGTAAAGCGAAACTCTAGTACTGGCGCACACAAAATGGGTTTTATAAGCTCAATTTATTTTCGTTATGTAGAAAGCTTCCGAATTTTCAAATCTAGTAAAAAATGTGAAGATTGTAATAGTTAAACAATGGTTTTTTGTGACAACTCTGAATTTTCTCATAACTTTACAATGATACTTTAATGGTTCTGCTGTTGTTGTTGACCTCTCAAACATCGCTACAAATGAGGAATAATATTTAAAGGATCGTGGGTTGTTCCGTGAAGGGAGAATCAAAAAATGAGCCACGAAACAGCGTTGTCGATGTTTCATCTACTACACGATCGTCTGACACTCGCAAATATCGTTTTAGATACGAGAAAAAATTTGTAAACGTGGAAAAAGTTTGATTGGAATCCAAAAAGGTTCCACTTGGTTGAGTTTGAGTTACACGCCTTAAACCCTACGGTCGTCTCAATAGACATGGCTTACCTAATTTACTTATTTTTTATAAAACTTTCACAACTTTAAAATTTTAATATTTGGAAAAAAAACTACAAAAAATTTGATCTAATTTTTTTTTAATGATTTTTCTTCATTAAAATTTTTTGTAAATTACACACATTAAATGATACATTGGATCATTTAAGTACTAATAGAAAAATATTAGTCAGAGAAATATATAAATAACTTTTTTCAATAAACGAGAAAAAAAAGGGGGAGGGGGGTTTGATTGCCAAATGGTATACATCCAAAAACTGAATTTCACTATAATTAAAGTTTGCAACTCGCCTTGGCTAAAATGTGAAGTGGAATGGCAATTGAACTCATTATTGGGCAACCTATTGAAGTAGGACCTACACCACTTGGCCCAATGACAGATCTAGCTGCTGCCTGGTCATGGATAGTGGTGTTAGTTCATTTTCAGGTTTTGCGACCAACTGGAAATCACTCAACAAATAACTTGATATTAATATTTTCATCACAATTGTATAGATCCAGCGACATAAAAATAACCCTCTGTTATAACCACAATGGCATACTGAAGACAGGAAATGCCCACGTGAAACCCTAAACCGTTCTTATTCAAGCATTAGAGTACATTAGAAATGCACTCCTCTTTAAGAACAAATGAAAAGTATTCATATCATCGGTTCTGTTTCGACCTGAAAATATTTGGCAGAAAATATAAGCTTAAAAACTTCATCAAAGTTGTAAAACTCAAAGTTTTATGCATGAATACTACAGTTTTATTAACGTTATATTAAAACTGAAAAAAAATTCATATAATGAAAATAATCCGTAGCAGATATTAAATTATAATTATATATTAGTATTAAAAAAACAAAAAATTAAGTAGGCCTAAATCGTTTATATTTTTTTGTTTACAAAATTCGTTTTGTTTACAAAATTCTATAATGAAACCTGCAAAAACCTTAAAAAAATCTGCAAAAAACCTTCAATTTTGCAACATTGAAATTGAAAGGAAAATGCTTTTTTTTAAAGGTTATATACATGAAAATTGCAAATTGTAAATGGTTGTTCCAAATTCCTTTATAAAGTTCAATAAACCTTCAATTTTACATCTTTGCTGAAGTTTTTACGCTGACTTTTTTTGCTGTGTATGGTTATTCATTTAAATTTTTCTATGATAATTTAATGCCGCCTTAAACTCTGAAGCCTTCTCGTTTGACACGACCTACCTAACTGTTTGTTTATTTAATGCTGACATATAATTTTAATTTAATATCTGCTATAATACTATAGATTCGTATTTCCCAACTTTTAGGTGGGCGCGGGCCACCGAGTTAAAAATCGGACATTACGCAGACCATCACTTTTAACAGTAAAAGGTATTTATTATACATGTAATTCAGATACAAAATATAATTCAGATCTTAAGTACAATAAGTATAAATAAATTTACCCATTCAAATATCTTACTATTTAACCTATTTTTTTTCTTTTTAATTTGGCAATGTAGCTTTTGAAATAAAATAAATTATATGCGTCTATTTCATTTAAAAAATTTATGTTGACCAAGTATAAAAATGAAGTTTCAACGCACAAAAAAACGCACACAATTTTATTTCCCCCTTCCCACCCCTACACACACACTATTTTAATAACTAAATATTTCAAATTATATTCCACTAAAACTCTCCTATTTACTAGGATTCATTCTATAGAAGTGTAAGGACAAAATTGTCGACCACTGAACTAACTGTAACTTCTGGAATGCTCATAAACAGTTCCTTCTATGGTCGCGGTTGAAGCCATACTGTACCCCTAACTAATTTTTAAAAGTGATTTTGTGGTGTTTTCCCATCCTAAATTGTTATAGAAGTAATAATTATGTTTATATATTTTATTTTCTACGTATATAATAAATTTGAATATAGTTTTTTTATTTTTCTGATTATCCACTTATTGTTGGTTAAAATGGATTTTAAAAAATAGACGTTCAAAATGGGTTTCAATGTCAAATTAAAAAAAATATATCAAAAGACCTACAATTTGGTATATTTTAGCTTGAACAATTTACGAAATATAGAGGTAGAAATAAAAGTGGAGTACAGTTTTTTAACCTTCAATTGGCTTCAAGTTGACAAACTGCCTTTCCCAATACAGAAGTTACATTGATCACACACCAAAAGGATCACACCATAACGTTCATTTTTATTCCCGATTTCCGATAAAATTTTATTTGTTGTATAGGAAAACGTTATTCCCCCATTAGATGGTTTTGGTACATAAAAAAAATTCCCAAAGAATGCCGGGTTGTTTTTGAAAAAGCGGAATTAAAACATCTTGATTAGACAAAAGTTCCGCGGACCATAGGTGGTCCCTGAGACAGTCGTCCGTCATAAGTGGTCCCAAGTGTTGGGAACCACTGGTATAGATCCTTAATATGAAATACATTTTCAATATATGTCCATCATAAATTCTAATATTCAGATTTCTATTGCAGTATTATCCTTCAATTAATAAATGTAGAGAATAATAATTATCATATGATATGTACGAGTCTTTATTTTGTGAAGTATTAATCACTTGAGATCACGAAATGAGTTTCAGCAACGGAATTTCAGATGCGTTTTTCACGCTTTGGGGCTGGTGGAATGATAAAAATCGTTATAAATTATTTGCGTGAAAAACATCACGTGAAAATAACTTCCTCCCCAGCGATATTGGATCCGATAAAAATCCACCACCCCCACGAGTGTTTTGTTTGGATTTATAATTAGATTGGAGCCCCTCAATCGGTGCTATTTTTGCATCCCTAATGGCTTTGTTTAGAAGTTATTACTTTTGGCTTCTATTTTTAAAAATACTTAATTTAAAATAACTGTCAATTTTTAAATTGAACATATCACATGTGTAATGTTTGATGTAAATTTATTTTTATAAGTAACATGTTGTGTGCTATAAAATATATCTCATATATTGTACGTTTGAATTTGTGTATACAGTTGCAATGGAAGACTTTAGCGCCAAAAATGCATATCTATGTTTCCGTTATTTTTTAGTTTTTCTTATATAAATCAAAAGCGATTTTATAAATTAAATGAAATCACACTATTAAAAAATCCAAAGTGTATTTTTTTTTGGTTCAAAAATGCCGAAAAACTTTTATTATTTTTAGTAATATTAATAAATATTTGTGTAGTATATTTTTCTACAGTAAGGTGCTATTCTATTGTACTCACTCTCATAAAAACACTCCGTTATTAACTATTCTTTCGTCCATTTTGACAATCGTTTACTTATTGAATCACTTAACTTTTGACGAAACTAGAATTTTCACATTTTTAACGACAGCCCAGCAAAAAAAGTCAGCATAAAACCTTCATAAAAATTTTGAAATTGAAGGCTTTATGCAGAAAAACTGCCCTTTTTTTGAAAATCTATAAAATTAAAGGTTTTTGTTTCAATATCCTTCATAAAAACTGTAAAAAAAACCTTCATAAAAACCTGCAAAAAACCTTCAATTTTTAATCATGAAGGGAAAAATGCAGATATTTTAAAGGTTTTACGCAGGAAAATTAAAAACTTCAAAAAAACTGCAGTTTTATGTTTTAATATCCTTTATAAAACCTTCAAAAAACCTTCAATTTGACAATTATGATGAAGGTTTTATGCTCACTTTTTTTTGCTGGGAGTCACTTACTACGGTTCCTTTCCGGTGGTGTCAGCTCATTCGGTTCTAATTTTGGACCTTTCACGTATGCGCAAGAGCTTTACTGGATTGGTTGATAACGCGCGTGACTTCGGACCAAGAGATCCGTAGTTCAAGTCGAGCCGTTGTGTTTGAAATCGTCCTTATTTTTGACGAAGTTAATTTCGTGAATAAAACAACAAAATGAATTTCCTCATTTTGACGAAATATTTAATCAAAGCACCTGTTTCATCAAAAATGACGAAAGTTTCTTCAAAAAGGAGCAGGCATTTTTAAAAATGCTATCTACTTTTTTTTATTTTAAAATAAATAATCTTGCTACATTTACGGTTGTACCTCAAATAGGGTAACCAAATATTCCCTTTTCCCACCACAATGTGTACCCGGAATCACTTTGACAATCGTTATGGAGGGAATAACCTTAAGTACCTTATCCACCACACATCTTTTGATTCTTATTACATCGATATCAATAATTTTCTAGTTTTTAGTACTCTAATAATTAGTCAAAACAAAGCTCCTTCCAAAATAAATTTTGTAATGTAAAAATCTTCGACAACCAATGATATTAATGCTCAATGGCTCAAACGCAGTTTGAGCACTACGTTTTCGGAAAATCTGGATTTCTATAAAACCGTATTACGTTTCTTTGATCTACCAAATATTTCTTCATTTGAAGGTTGTGAAAACCACTTTAAAAACTTGTTTAGTTTTTTATGTCGCCATAGCAAAATTTGATCAAGGCAATAACGATACCAAAGGTATGCCATTTTGTTAGCAAATTTATGTAAGAAAAATACTTGTCCATTTCTGTTTTTAAATCTAAACTTATCAACTTAAAGTAGGAAAGGAGAAAAACGTTGTTCAAAATCAGGACCGTAGAATACTATTAGGATCGTTGAATCTATTCTTCGGTCCTGGTTCAGAGTGATCCATTACATTCGGATCTTTTAACTTTTTTTTCAAGGACTCTCATCGTTCTCGCCATTACATAAGTTAGTATAAGAAGAGAAGTGTAAGCCCGTAACTGACATTTGGTGGGGATACCTTAAATTTCAATAGAAAGTGGACGGCCATATTTTTAGTCGTCTATATTATTCACCAAATGTAAATGAATCATATTTATGCACAACAAAAAAATTATAGAATATATTCTAGAACTTCATTTTTTTATATCAACTTCACCTGTAATTACAGAAATACAAGTTTAAAAAATAAACTACAGATATCACACACATTAAATTATTAAAACAAGTCTCTGGGGGGGAATATATTCGAATGTTCACAAATGTTTGAAAATCCGATCTACTAATTGCTTCGGAGAATAATTATTTGTCAGCTGCAGGTGTCTCCCTTCAGAAAAGTAGTGTGTGAGAATTCTCTTTTCTTTTGAAATTGCTCGTCTCTATTTTAACAACTGTTCGAAAATTAATTTTTATGTTAAGGCACTCATTGGAAATAGTCCCATTTCAATTGCATATTCGCCATTTTAATAGATTTAAAAGTAATGCATTGAGGTTAACCCTTTCCACTCGATGAACATATTCCATTTTTACGTTCTTTTTATGGAATAGTTAGAGGTATTTTTTTAGCGTTTTCCTCTTAACGTTTAGAGTAGTATAATTATATAAAATAAAAAGAGTGAAGCTGAACGATAATCTCGGTACACATATATTTAGGGGTTTGCGGCATTTGTCAAATGCTTAAAAAAACACAGGTTGTGAAGAATTTCAATCTGAAGACAGTTTTAGATCGCTCATATACTTGGTGACAAATATATTTATATTACAATTTGTGTGATAATAACTTTTCAAAATCAAGAATGTGTCGTTCTCTTTCATTTCGGAGAACCGAACACAAAAATAACGCGTTGGTAATTTGGTGACTGGCGACACTCGAGTGCAAAGGGTTCATAAAATATGTTGATACCCAATATCATATTTTCATAATGAAGGACAAGCTAACAAAAGAAAAGCGTTTGTTTGTATGTTGAAGAAAATGCAGTTCTTGTTCAATTTGAAGAACAGAAAGCAAAAGAACATGTCGTTATGTTGGTATCCCGTTTTGGTATTGTTTATCCTCTCTTATGATTGATATTGTTATTTTAATAAAAAATGTGGTCATGTAAGATGAGTGGTCTGTGCTCTTCCACACTCATCTCTAAAAATAATGACCCAATTTTGACGATACTTGTAAAATCTTAATTTCCACTCAGAAAAAGTACAATACAATTTTTCGATATCGTCGGCTTCATTTACAAACCAACCAACTACGATGTTAAAGACCTAGAAACTGTAGCGGCTTGGTATTATTTTATAGAAAGTCTCCAAATGACCCGATAAGTTAAGCGCATGCGGCGTTTATTTCGCTGATGGCAATAGTTGCTTCTCTTTCAACGTATCCATTGAAACCGTAAAGCACATGTTGTTAAAGCTGTGTGTAAAGCTCAGTGGCAGTAAGGTAGGATTTCGAATGGAGTCCATTGTTATCGGGAATAGGTTAAATTTCAGGTGTTGGTTCCATTACGTCGCACTAGAACTATACAATGGGCTAATGGCGACGGAATACATGTTTGGTATAAGGATATTAATATTCAGCTTGAATCATCACTTTTTTATTTTTATTTTACACCCTAAAACGAAAAAACACAATAAAAAATACGCTTTAAAAATAACAGGAACACGATATAACTGTTCTATAACAAGAACGTAAATATCAAACACGTTCATGGAGTGCAAAGGGGTCATGCTTTGAAAAACATTTACGTTCTTTCTACGGAACAATTTTGTTTAGAAGTTATTACTTTTGGCTTCTATTTTTAAAAATACTTAATTTAAAATAACTGTCAATTTTTAAATTGAACATATCACATGTGTAATGTTTGATGTAAATTTATTTTTATAAGTAACATGTTGTGTGCTATAAAATATATCTCATATATTGTACGTTTGAATTTGTGTATACAGTTGCAATGGAAGACTTTAGCGCCAAAAATGCATATCTATGTTTCCGTTATTTTTTAGTTTTTCTTATATAAATCAAAAGCGATTTTATAAATTAAATGAAATCACACTATTAAAAAATCCAAAGTGTATTTTTTTTTGGTTCAAAAATGCCGAAAAACTTTTATTATTTTTAGTAATATTAATAAATATTTGTGTAGTATATTTTTCTACAGTAAGGTGCTATTCTATTGTACTCACTCTCATAAAAACACTCCGTTATTAACTATTCTTTCGTCCATTTTGACAATCGTTTACTTATTGAATCACTTAACTTTTGACGAAACTAGAATTTTCACATTTTTAACGACAGCCCAGCAAAAAAAGTCAGCATAAAACCTTCATAAAAATTTTGAAATTGAAGGCTTTATGCAGAAAAACTGCCCTTTTTTTGAAAATCTATAAAATTAAAGGTTTTTGTTTCAATATCCTTCATAAAAACTGTAAAAAAAACCTTCATAAAAACCTGCAAAAAACCTTCAATTTTTAATCATGAAGGGAAAAATGCAGATATTTTAAAGGTTTTACGCAGGAAAATTAAAAACTTCAAAAAAACTGCAGTTTTATGTTTTAATATCCTTTATAAAACCTTCAAAAAACCTTCAATTTGACAATTATGATGAAGGTTTTATGCTCACTTTTTTTTGCTGGGAGTCACTTACTACGGTTCCTTTCCGGTGGTGTCAGCTCATTCGGTTCTAATTTTGGACCTTTCACGTATGCGCAAGAGCTTTACTGGATTGGTTGATAACGCGCGTGACTTCGGACCAAGAGATCCGTAGTTCAAGTCGAGCCGTTGTGTTTGAAATCGTCCTTATTTTTGACGAAGTTAATTTCGTGAATAAAACAACAAAATGAATTTCCTCATTTTGACGAAATATTTAATCAAAGCACCTGTTTCATCAAAAATGACGAAAGTTTCTTCAAAAAGGAGCAGGCATTTTTAAAAATGCTATCTACTTTTTTTTATTTTAAAATAAATAATCTTGCTACATTTACGGTTGTACCTCAAATAGGGTAACCAAATATTCCCTTTTCCCACCACAATGTGTACCCGGAATCACTTTGACAATCGTTATGGAGGGAATAACCTTAAGTACCTTATCCACCACACATCTTTTGATTCTTATTACATCGATATCAATAATTTTCTAGTTTTTAGTACTCTAATAATTAGTCAAAACAAAGCTCCTTCCAAAATAAATTTTGTAATGTAAAAATCTTCGACAACCAATGATATTAATGCTCAATGGCTCAAACGCAGTTTGAGCACTACGTTTTCGGAAAATCTGGATTTCTATAAAACCGTATTACGTTTCTTTGATCTACCAAATATTTCTTCATTTGAAGGTTGTGAAAACCACTTTAAAAACTTGTTTAGTTTTTTATGTCGCCATAGCAAAATTTGATCAAGGCAATAACGATACCAAAGGTATGCCATTTTGTTAGCAAATTTATGTAAGAAAAATACTTGTCCATTTCTGTTTTTAAATCTAAACTTATCAACTTAAAGTAGGAAAGGAGAAAAACGTTGTTCAAAATCAGGACCGTAGAATACTATTAGGATCGTTGAATCTATTCTTCGGTCCTGGTTCAGAGTGATCCATTACATTCGGATCTTTTAACTTTTTTTTCAAGGACTCTCATCGTTCTCGCCATTACATAAGTTAGTATAAGAAGAGAAGTGTAAGCCCGTAACTGACATTTGGTGGGGATACCTTAAATTTCAATAGAAAGTGGACGGCCATATTTTTAGTCGTCTATATTATTCACCAAATGTAAATGAATCATATTTATGCACAACAAAAAAATTATAGAATATATTCTAGAACTTCATTTTTTTATATCAACTTCACCTGTAATTACAGAAATACAAGTTTAAAAAATAAACTACAGATATCACACACATTAAATTATTAAAACAAGTCTCTGGGGGGGAATATATTCGAATGTTCACAAATGTTTGAAAATCCGATCTACTAATTGCTTCGGAGAATAATTATTTGTCAGCTGCAGGTGTCTCCCTTCAGAAAAGTAGTGTGTGAGAATTCTCTTTTCTTTTGAAATTGCTCGTCTCTATTTTAACAACTGTTCGAAAATTAATTTTTATGTTAAGGCACTCATTGGAAATAGTCCCATTTCAATTGCATATTCGCCATTTTAATAGATTTAAAAGTAATGCATTGAGGTTAACCCTTTCCACTCGATGAACATATTCCATTTTTACGTTCTTTTTATGGAATAGTTAGAGGTATTTTTTTAGCGTTTTCCTCTTAACGTTTAGAGTAGTATAATTATATAAAATAAAAAGAGTGAAGCTGAACGATAATCTCGGTACACATATATTTAGGGGTTTGCGGCATTTGTCAAATGCTTAAAAAAACACAGGTTGTGAAGAATTTCAATCTGAAGACAGTTTTAGATCGCTCATATACTTGGTGACAAATATATTTATATTACAATTTGTGTGATAATAACTTTTCAAAATCAAGAATGTGTCGTTCTCTTTCATTTCGGAGAACCGAACACAAAAATAACGCGTTGGTAATTTGGTGACTGGCGACACTCGAGTGCAAAGGGTTCATAAAATATGTTGATACCCAATATCATATTTTCATAATGAAGGACAAGCTAACAAAAGAAAAGCGTTTGTTTGTATGTTGAAGAAAATGCAGTTCTTGTTCAATTTGAAGAACAGAAAGCAAAAGAACATGTCGTTATGTTGGTATCCCGTTTTGGTATTGTTTATCCTCTCTTATGATTGATATTGTTATTTTAATAAAAAATGTGGTCATGTAAGATGAGTGGTCTGTGCTCTTCCACACTCATCTCTAAAAATAATGACCCAATTTTGACGATACTTGTAAAATCTTAATTTCCACTCAGAAAAAGTACAATACAATTTTTCGATATCGTCGGCTTCATTTACAAACCAACCAACTACGATGTTAAAGACCTAGAAACTGTAGCGGCTTGGTATTATTTTATAGAAAGTCTCCAAATGACCCGATAAGTTAAGCGCATGCGGCGTTTATTTCGCTGATGGCAATAGTTGCTTCTCTTTCAACGTATCCATTGAAACCGTAAAGCACATGTTGTTAAAGCTGTGTGTAAAGCTCAGTGGCAGTAAGGTAGGATTTCGAATGGAGTCCATTGTTATCGGGAATAGGTTAAATTTCAGGTGTTGGTTCCATTACGTCGCACTAGAACTATACAATGGGCTAATGGCGACGGAATACATGTTTGGTATAAGGATATTAATATTCAGCTTGAATCATCACTTTTTTATTTTTATTTTACACCCTAAAACGAAAAAACACAATAAAAAATACGCTTTAAAAATAACAGGAACACGATATAACTGTTCTATAACAAGAACGTAAATATCAAACACGTTCATGGAGTGCAAAGGGGTCATGCTTTGAAAAACATTTACGTTCTTTCTACGGAACAATTACTCCTCTTCCTGTTACTTTTCCCAAAAAATTTAATCCTCGTAGAGGACAAAAATAGTATTTTGTTTTGAATATAGCAATTTGAAGAAAAAATCGATGTTTCTTAAACTCAAATTCATGCCTTTCCCGTTTATTTAAAGAACAGGGAAACAAAAGAACATGTCGTTCCGTTGTCGCCTGAGAAACAACATCGGAGTGCAAAAGGTTAAATGCCACCACGACTTGAAACAAGTACGAAACGGCAATGTCACACCGCAACATGCGTCTTATTATCGGAATCCACTTTCATTTCACAACAAGGATTCCTCATAATCGCTTTCGATCCTGAGAGAGCAATCCACACGTGTCAGCCCCCCCCCCCCCCCCCCTCCCCCCATCTCTCCTAGACCGATGAAACGGACCCGGTGTCAAAAAAGGGCTGAGGGCACGTCGCGAGCAATCGATTCCAGAACCCGAAATTAAACTTCGGGAAGGATTTAAAAGGATCGTCTGACAAAATAGGGTCGCGCTGACTAATTTAATCGCGCTCTTCTATTTACTTCTAATCCCTTAAGTTGTAGTAAAATGTCGTGTTTTGTGCTCGTTCCGATTGAGAGAAAGCTTTAATTAAAATTTGATTTCAACTGACGTCGAGACTGTTTTGCACGCGGCTCTCTCTCTCTCTCTCAAAAGACACGATATCCCCCCTCCCCATTTGTATGCTAAGCGTGAGAATTAATGAATGCACAAAACACTCCACAAACTTATTTATGACGTCATACAGGTAGTGAATTAATTATTGAGATACCGATGGGTGATTAGTTGTATAACTCTTTCAGATCAAGCTTTCACATGCTGTTGCATATGTAAATAAATACCTTGTTGGGTACAAAAGAAATCAGACACGCACGTCCCGACAGTACTGAAAGGTTTGGTTCGTGAATACTTTGTGTAAGCGCACCTGCTGGGCCTGCTGCTTCTTTGGCCGAAATTTGACTCATCCCTCCCCTACACTGTGCAAAGTTCAGAAGGAATAATTGATAATTTTCTTCCAACCTGGTAGTCGCGGTCCACCTTCCTCTGCGTACGCGATGGTATGTCATTTAGCCCCATAGGCTATTTTCCAGATGAGTTATGGAGCGGAAGCGCTTATTACAGCCAAGGACGACATCTCCCACTCCACCCCTACACAGTAGAAAAGTCCGAGGGGGATATGGGTCAGCAATTCGGTCTGACTGACGCGTCACACCTTCTTTTACACGACGGTAGGTCAGTTTAAAAGATATGGGTACATGTAAAGTATTTATGCACATAAGAATTCATGTATTTCATGCAAATGTATATTTGCTATGTATTTCATGTAATATTTATTTCATGAAGAGAATACATGTCCTTCATGCATATAAGAATCATATATGCATGAAAGGATACAGTTTTTGAAAACGACCTGCGGTGCTCGAGGCGATAGAGGTTAAACTCGTAACTGGAGAGTGGGGTTCGAACATTAACTTGAGAGTGCAGCAAACTTGCAATCGGAGGATTTTTTTAATAATTTTAAAAATATGCCATAAATAAAACATATTTAAAAAATATTTCCTGGATCTAGATAGAGCGTGCCTTTGTAGGTTAGATGGTCGCGGTTTTGAAACAATAAGTCACGGGTTTTTTTTTTCTGATTATTTTTATGAAATTGTCTTAACGGGTTTTCCAGCAACACGGGGCCAAACAGTACGTATTTAAATAGACTTGAACAGTACTATCATAAACAATACTCTAAAAGGGGGTCTGGCTACACGCTTGAAGATTATGTTTCATTAAAATCGATTAAAAATATTAGTGATAAACTTATTTATCAGTTCGAAATTGTTGCGGTATAATCTTTTTATATTGTAAAAGACTTTGCACAGTAATAAAATCTGAATTTTTTCATTATTTATTTAAAAATAATAGACATTTTGAATAAAATGACCTTAAGATATGAGCTTTACCATCATTAAACATTCAGCATCCGGAATTTTGTATGATGACATCTGTGACTTGATCGAATTAGCTTCAAGTTAAAAAAAATTACTTTAATTTGATATAAGTTTTAAAAAAATATTTTTATAATTGAATAAAAATTTGTACATTTCCTTTTCTAATACTTTTCTTTAACTTTTTTTCAGATATCGTGTATTTTTCTTCTAAACATTTTCAAGTCTTTTGCATTACGCTTTTATATACCTTTAAAGTATACCATTTTTTTAAAAATTACAATCGGTATAAAATAACTTTCTTATGAGTAAACTGGTACAAGAAATATGTGAGTTAATGCAAAACACTTTTAAATATATTAATTATCAAACAGTCCCAAATTGGCAGTTTTTTAATTTAAAAAACTAATTCTATGTGTCATAAAGAATTCCCAAAACTTTTTTGATTTTTTTTCTTTTAATTAGAGCTAAAACAAAGTTTTCACAAAACATACCAGAATAATTAGAGTTCTTGGGCATGATTATTAAAAATTTATGTCGTATCTAAACTACAAAATGTACTTTATGCTATAATTTTACAGCGTATAAATATTAAATCACACATTTTAAGAATATTTCTTAAGGTAAGTAATGGATGTTGTAAAATTTAAAACATTTAATTATTTTTTTGTTTAATCATGCACTTAAAAAATAAAATATTTAAAGCAGCTTAGTTTATTTTAAATTCGACACCCAATTTTTGTAAAGTCGAGTGAAAATACAAAAACATTAGAACAAAAGAATGTATTGAAGAGGAAGAAAAAATTAACTCTTCTTAACGTTGTAAGCTGCAAATTCTACAAATTATTTTTTTTAAGTAATTTTTCAACACTTAACATATAATTATATCAGGTCACAGAACTGTTAAAAATATCAAATAATTTTAATAGCGAATGATCGTGCGTTAAAAGTAAGGGACCAATTATTTTTACTTTAATGATGACCTCTTGCTTAAGGCGTACTTACTGCTTTGTTATTTTGTTCAAACATATAAATTTTCAGTACATTAAAAATTTATATTGCATTTAATTCGTTAATGATCCAATGATATTGAAAGTTATATGTTTTAATTAAATTTCATTTGTATATGGATGTCTAATTGCATAAATAATGTGATCAGTGATAATTCACTAATTTTGTTAGGACAGCCATTTGGAAGTTTGTAACATTATTATGGTGAATTTTTGCTTGTCTGAAGCTGTTTAAATATATCTTTTATCTAATACCACAACTAAAGTACTTTAGAGATTATATTTTGATGATTAGCGGCTAGTTCATGAGGCTGAAAGGGAACCGTGCCGATTCACTTTTTCGCTATTAAAGATTTTTTTAAAAAATTACAACCCAGTAGCGACTGGGAATTTTATGAAATATAAAAACTACAGTAACTTTATACTTTGCCAAAATGTTAGAAAAAAATAATTTCAAATACAACATTTTATATTAAAATTGGGAATTTAATGTTCTACGCAGTTTTCTTTATTTAAAAATATTCATGACAATTTAATTTTTTTAAATAAAAAATATTTTTGTAATTGTTATTATCTCACATGATAAGGTATTATATCTTAACAAATTATCGAGACTGGCAATTTAAAGTTCATATTTGGATTTTTTTTTTAATTTGGCGAGATAATTGCTTGCTATATAATTTTAGAACTTCTAACTATATTTTGTGACTAAACGAGTTAAATAAAATTATTGAAAATTATTTTGACCCCATTTTTTTGTCAATATTCATTCCCAAAATGATCTCCTTAAAATGGATTAATGTAGGTAATGCCATTTTGCCTAAGAGTGGTTGAAAGTTAATTAAAAAAAATTCCGCCCTATTGATTGATGAAATTAAATAATTTCTTAATTTTCATCTTTACTATATTAATACGACTTTGATTCTTTACATAAGTTACTTTTTAATATTTATTGTTGTTAGACATAATGTAATTTGTGATTTTCATCGGGAACATAAGAATAAAATTCAAAATTAGTTATTTTATCAAGTTATTATTCATAAACATTAAAAATAAACACACAAAAAAATATTTAAAATTGTGCTTTTTAGATTTTGGGTCTATTTGTACTAAATTGGAACTTAGTTTTTTTTTAAATAATTAATTTACCGTTCAAAAGGTTCAACAAACTCCTTGCACACAAAATCATGCTTCAAAGTAAAATATTCCGAAAAAATTACATGGGACTGATTTTACAGCTCTTTCAAAAAAAAAGTGTTCCTTATTTAAAAAATAAATTTTTAAAAATATTTAAAATATACTATAAAAAAACCAGGAAAGGCTTTTATATATTATTTAATAAAAAAAGGTTTAAAATGCACGAGTTATAATTCATAAATATGCAATCCTTTTATTCACAACAAATCCAAACAATTAATAAATTTAACAACTTAATATTTTCGCGAAATTTTTTAAAATATCTTAATACAAATTGTGCTATGTATTCACTATTGTTGAATCGGCTTAGTGAAAAATTGCGGAAGTAATGTAAGAATTCCTAATTTTTCTTTAGGACATATTTATAATTAGTAGCCCCACAGGTGCGATGCTTTCTCGTGCGGCGTTATTAACCACGGTGCTTAATATAATGGGCGGTTTACGTATTCTCACAGGAGGGTTATCTACACGGAGTTGAACGACCCGCAGGAAGCTTCTCGTCTCCGCAGTCTTCTCGGTAAAATACATTTTTCCATTGACAGTGAAGGGGGGATCTGAAAGTATTCAGGTACTAGAGATTGCCCTAAACGCACACCTACACTGATGAAGGTGCCTAGGGCTGGCAAAACTCCCTCTACTTCCTCGGCGTATAAAAAGTTGAAAAACATTTAAAAAACTAAAACTAAATTATACACAAATATTATTCATCCTCGATGTGGAAATGGGGAGGGAAAGAACGGAAATAAGAATAACTGTTCCGCAGAAAGAACTCAAATGTCAAAGATGTTCTTGGAGTGCAAATTATTAAAGGAAACTATTTTCGCATTCTTTGAAGCACCAAGTATGAGAACTGCTGAATAATTTACAGGTTTCTAATTACAATTCTGAATTAGTTAAAAATTGAAGGAATTCTTATTTTAAAAAAATGAGTTTTCAACAACAACAAAAAATATAAAAGATTTTTTGCTGATTTTTCAACTGTATATTTTCCTCTTAATTCTTACAACATGAAAGTTAAAACTTGAAGTTAACACTGCATTAATAACACACGTAAAATGGCGGGAATAACATTAGCAGCGGAAAGATGTTAGTAATGCATTGTTAAAAACTCTATTTTATTCGACTCTCAGATTTTAAAAAACCAACGGAGAACTAATTTGATAATTTTGAATTTCGCATTTTGAATCTATCTCATCATCGGATTTTCTTAATTGAAAGTCAACTAAAAATAAATTACAAAATAAAATACTTTGTTAAAACAGAAGAAAAACCTCGACACTTTCATTATTGCCCCTTCCGCTTTGCGCAGAATCCTTAACCCACGCGGTTTAAAGCTCAGCGGGAGAGGCGGAGGATAAATGGTCAACTTGGTTGACGTGGCCCGCCTTCCTTTACTTGACGATGGTAGATCATTTATCCTCATAGGCTGATTCCTCCTGGATGTATAGGGGTGGAGGCCAAAGGCAACATTCTCCCTCCCCTCACAGTACAGATATGTTTACGTCATAAAGGAGAATGGGTTAAGAATCAGCCGGGTTGACGCGTTCTCCTGTCCTTTACACAATGGTAGATCATTTATCTCCGTGGGATTTTCTCACGTGGAGTTATGGAAACAACATCACATACAGCAACCAAGGGCGACATTTACCTGCTTGGTATATAGGTCAAAAAGGAGAGTGAATAAGTGGTCAAACCTGGTTGATGTGAACCACATTCCTCTACAGTCAATAGTCCCCATGGGATGATTCCGCGTAGAGTTACGGAGGCGGAAACATATACTGCAACTAAGGGAGATATTCTTCCTCGCCGAGAGAAAGGAATGGGTTAAGAATTGGCCTGGTCGACGCGTCCTTATTTCTTGAATACGATGGTAGGTTATTTGTCCCCATAAACTGATTCCCCTTGTAGTTTTACCCTTACCCATTTTAAAAACGTATTTATGTCAAGAAGGATATAGCCGAAGATTAAGTAGCCGAAAAATGTGACACTGCCAATCTCAACAAGCGCTACCCCCGAACAGTCCGAAATATCGGAAATTTCCACACTTGGTCTTCGTAGCAATGCCGCCCGAGGGACCGGCCCACCGCAATCGGACAGTGGCGCTAATTCCTTGGGCAAATGACCCGGCAGAAGGGGCGTCGAATAAATTTCCCCTCAGATGCAAACTGCGTATTCTCAATCGGGAGTCATGTTTATTTAGAAATCCATTACTGGAGAAGGGGGCCCTATTATATCGGCCCTAATGATTTCTGATCATATCGGATGTCCATTTCTCATGCATTGTTGGGTCATACAATCTTGCAACGGTTATAGTTCGTTCATGTCCAGGGGTGTTGTGGGTGACGATACGGCATACGAGTACTTTTTGAGAGCCTTTTTTTGACGTACTGGAACTTTATTGCCAACCATATTGTATTTAATTTTATTTATTTATTTTATAAATCAACTTCCATTCAGAAAAATCAATTTCTGGTATAGTCTGTTGCTGCTTATACCGACATATATTTTAAACTGCGATTATCAGACGTCGATTTAACGGCAACTCGCCTATTTAACCCCCAACTTTTTTGCGGTCGTAAAAAAAAAATCTTTGTAAATTGTGTAATCTAGTCATCTGAATATGACACCCCATTTGTTCATAGAATTTGTGGATCCCTCATTTAGAAAAATGTAAAGCCATCCATGGAGCGTCGTAAAGGATCGATGGAGAGCCATCTTTAAAAGATCCAATTTCCATTTTGAATCATCAGGCTTAATTAAGGCTAAAAATATTTTACTTTTTTAGCAAAACAAATGTTGAATATTAACAGATTTTAATAAAAATCGCAATAGCAAACAAAATTTTAAAATAAAAACTAATTTATTTGTAAAATATTTTGCTAGAGTGATTCTTGAATTTTTTACTGTTTAAGAAGCGAAGAGCGCAATCTGTTGGCTGTATATCTTTGTTTGTTTGAAGAGATGCAGCCAACAGATTGCGCTCTGCGCTTCCTATTCACGCATATGGGGGTTGACATTTTCTCCCTCGATGCTAATTTTTTTTCTCCTCCAAATCGTTTTTAGGAATACTGTAGAGGGGGTTGTGGTGACATTCTTTCACCTGCTTCTGTTTGTCGTGTGATCGATAGGTGGCCAATGGAGATGGAATGAACAGGGGTGCATTGGACCGGTACAGCATACCAGTCATGATCGGGAAGGCTTTCTTACCGGGAAGATTTGTTTTAGCACTGTTAATATCACTGTTAGTTTGTTCTTAGTACTGAAGAAAAATGTAGAATCATTGGAAGCTACTGAACTCGGATTTTTGTTGATTCTCCCAAAAATTAATTTGAGTTGTTGACTCGCCGTCTGTTTTATTTAAATATGTTAATTTTTTTCCTCTCGAAATCAAGTGTATTTTTGCAAGGACGATTTTATGGGATATTTTTAGAAGAAGCCAGCATAATTTTGACGGCAGCCACCTTTTCTTACAAAATAACATTTTGTTTAGCTATGAAACCACCTGTTCATATTTTTTTTTTATTTTCGATGATTTAAAGAATTTAGATAACGCTTATATATTAAATTTTTCAAATTCCTAAAGTACTAAAAATGAAGACTATTTAAAGGTAGCCATGTTTTCGGAAAGAAAATATAATTTCTAAACTATACATCCTCTGTGAAAATTATAAATATTTTTTTTTAAATAATGGAATAATCAGTTGCAGAGCTTTTTTACACTCAAATTTAAAGCCCTTCTTAATCCATCGCCTTAAACAACCTTTTGTGCAATAAACCAAGTCAAGTGGCATTAGAATGTTTAATTTTTTTTTATTTAACCGTTTGGACTTGAATGGTAACTCTCAGTCACCAAAGTAACAATTTGTTATTTGTTGTCTGATCTTAAAATTGAAAACAACCAGCATGTTCTTGAACATAAAAAACGCTTTTCTTTCGTTTGCTTGTTTTTTGTCTAACACTACTTAAAAATATAAAATCACTGGATGTCAACGTATTTTATTAATCCTTTGCACTCATCGAGTGTCGCCTTTAAATCACGAAAAAAAAAAACGAGAAAAAAAACGAAAAAAAAACCGACGTGTAATTTTATTCTTTGTTTTTCAAAACGAAAGAGAACAAGATATCCTTGAGTTTAAAAAGTTTTTCCCCCGTAAACTAAAAAGGAAATTATTTTTGTCATCTAGCAGCACCAAGTATATGTTGGTGATCTAAAACTTTTTTCATATAGAAATTCCTCAAAAACCACTGTTGTTTTTAAAAACATTCGACAAATGTCATAAACACTAAATGTATGTTTGGAATACTGAAATTAATATTCAACTTCAGACATAACTTTTTATTTTTGTAATTTTTCATTCTAAACGTAATAGAACTACTATTTTTTTTTTAAACTATCATCAATATAACCAAAACAATGGACAGACCGCATTTGCAGATCAAGTAAAGCACGAATATTGAAATACCCAATGAAATTAAAATACCTTCAATTCAATTTGATGTATTGTGATCATGCCCCTCCACGCGTCCAAAATCATTCTTTAGCGTTCCGAACTCCCCATTTGAATTGTTACAAGACGACTGGAGATCCGTGTCGCTCCTAATGCAGTATTCTTGTCCTTGTCTGCATCCAGAACGTATTGTCGATGAAATGGTTTGAGACATAATAATCGTACTGCGTTGTGAAAACTTGTGAGATATTCGGAGTTCTTAGTTTGAGAGCTTCCCCACTTTCAAGTTTAAAATATTCAATATTAAATATTTTGGAATGAAATTGTTATTATATGTTATTGGTATTTGGTTTCAAATTTAGCTACTCCAAAAAACAAAAAAATATTATTAATGAGTACACTGTAAATAAAAATTTGCTTAAAAATGAGTACATGGACGTACTCGTTTTTCTTTGAGTACAATTGCATCGTAAATGAGCGTTGACGTACTCAAATTTAAGTAATCGTACTTCTACGAAAATGAGCTGTATGGATTAATATTGCTAATATCAACTTCTGTTCCAGCCATCTTAACAAAGCGACCTGGCAAACTTAAAATATTTGTTCAGAAGATGGTTTTCCACATTATTTGATGTCGATTGCTTAAATAAAAAAAGAGTTATTACGACTCAATTATCTTACGGCTCATTCTTCTGCCACGCCTTTTTAACATTATTTCTGTTTATAACTTCTTCACGGAGCTCCCGTGGTACAACGGATATAACCTAATTTTCCGGTAGAATATTTTTTTTATTCTGCTTTGTTTGTGTATATACAGTAAGGGAAATAAGTATTTGAACATTCTTGTTTTCACAACAGAGTTATAATAAGTAAATGAAATCCATTTCAATTTGAATCTACATGAATAACACACATACCCTACGTGCAAAAGCAAGAAATAGTGTACATTTGATCACTCATAACTTATAAATTGCAGAATGTGCAAATTTCTAAAGAAAAAACATATTTGAACAGAATCAAGTCAAAGATCAGAAATTAAATTTTAAATAAATAATAATAATATGCAAAAAGAATCAATTATTGTTTTTTACAGCTTGTAACCCCTTCTTAGAATTATTTCTATTACCCTTTGGTTACATCTGATGACATATTTTCTATTTTCAAAAAGATAGCTTTTCGAAGTAATTTTTTTTATTTCCTACTTTTTTATATCAAAAATGCGTCCTAAAAATTCTCCACTTCGTTGAGATTAGGTTTTCTATATAAATAAAACTTACCTTGCAATATATTCAAACACATCGAAGCATTCGTCGATTTTAATTATAATCAAATTATAAGTATCATTGTAAGTTGTACCACTCCAAACCATGAGGCTGCCAACATCGTGCTTTACAATTAAACGCACATTTTCACAAGAATTAAATCACTCTTATTTTTTACCAAACATTTTCATAATTAAGAAATCCAAAGACACAAAATTCACGTTTATTCAAGTATAGTATAACTTTCCAAAACTTCATTGGCTTATTTATATATTTACGAAATGAAGTCGTTTACTTCCATTATTTTTATTGACAAATGGATTTTCCTAACATTCCATTCTATTTATAATTATGCCGTTACTTTCTGACTTTTAAAGGTGTAACGGAGTCACCTGCACATGGTGCAATGTCACGCGGGTTTATACAATTATTATTGACATGATTTCTTACCGATATTAAAAATGTTCTGCATATTTTTGCTGAAAGCGCTTTTGACTATCTCCTGTTATTTTATTTTCAATATTTCAGGTGGTTTTGTGTTTATTTTATTATGGCATAATAAATAGACAATGCAATTAATATTAAAGTTTTAGAAATTTGACAGTTAGTGCCACCTTAAATACAATATTACCAGTTCTTTCGCTCATGCATTAAGACCGTTTGTTTTGCTAACCAGACATTTTCAAAGCATTCGACACACGAATGACTAAGGGCAAAATAAATTAGTAATTACAGAAAAACTTAACATTAATCCTATTTTTCTTTTTGGTCTCAAGTTTCAGTGTTTATCATTGCTCGTTCAAATAACTTTTTCCTTTTGATTTTTTAATCCTTTACAATTTTTAAGTGATAAAACTAATACTATTTTTTATAAAGTCACGTAAAATGTTTAAATTTTAAAATTTTAGTTAAATTTCATTTCTTTAAAAAATATTACATAAACAAGCAGTGTTCAATTCCTTCCCCTCCCCCCTCTATTTAGTTAAATTTAGAAATTCGTTGTAGGGTGAGTATCGTGCTCTTTTTATAAAATTTTGATAAGAAAATAGGTTTTGATCTTTAATGAATAATTTTTTAGTCTTTTATTAAATAGTTTACATTATAATTCCATAGTCCTATTTTAAAAACACCTCAACAAAAAATAAAATACTCCGCTGATGAGATTTATGTTCAAGCGCCAACGAGACTTTCCCTGCAAATTGGACTTCCTGTGAACGTCTAGAACCGATCGTTGATCTTGTTTAACAAAATATTTGGGATCATCTTTTCCTTTTCTAACATCCTGTGACCTTTGCAAAGCTGGATCGAATGCAATAAAAACTATTTTATAGCACAATTGTTCACGAACTGCGATCTTGACAGACCTGGATATGCATGATCTAGGATATATCAATCAATTTAACTTACCCGACTTAAAATTGAACAAATCAATATTATGATAAAATTGTGTAGATTGTACAATTGTATGTTTATTTTTATAAGATAGTCGTTGACATTTAGCGGGAGTGGTTGTTTTGAGCGCCGCCAAAACTGTTTTAATAAAAACGTCATTTCAGCAGATTATAGAAAAGGGAATAAATCGCCAACAAAAACTTCCAGTAGCAAAATAAACAATCTGTTCCATCCGACTTGACGGGCACTCCTCCGCTCCCTGTTCATTGTGCCATTTACTTTATTTCAACATTTTACACGCATCGGCACCTTTCCTTCCTATCAAAGGAAACCAAATATATTTCAATCGTAGTATTTGTCGCGTAGTGTTGGAATGGATACCCCTAAAAGTGTAAAATTTTGTCTCTATCCTGATACCCCATGGAGCTTATTTTACAAGTGTTTCACGTCAAAATCATCGATCTACAAATAAAAACTTTTTTTCTTTCGCTTTTTCGCTGGTTGTTTTGTCAGTAGAGCTATCTATCCTGAAGAAAAAACAGCAAACTACTGCCTGCCACGTATTTTTTAATCATGGTCTGCTGATGAAGACGACACCTGACCTGGCATCCCGAAATCCAACACAATTACTTATGTATGGTAATTTTCCAGTCTATATGACATTTGGAAGAGGTTTAAATTTGAGTAGCAACATTTGCTTATACAACAATAGAGAGTTATGTAAAAGAGCTGAATAAGAACGTGAAACGTCTTTGAAATCCTTTCCATGGGGTATCAGGATAGAAATGTCCTGGCACTCTTACCATGTTTTCCGCTTGATTGCACTACCTCCAAATAAAGTTTGTTATTTCTGCACAAAATACTTTATGTTAAAAAAACTAAGGAGCGTGTTGCTCTATCACATCATAGCGTTTGACTGCATTGCTGTTAAAAAATTTAAGTATGTTGTAAATTCAGAAGCACCTTCCCTCACGAAATGTCTTTAAGTGAGATGAAATGTACTGATTTTTAAGAAAAATAAATTGTACTGTTCGGCTGAGGGGGGTTGCTATCGCAACTATGGGGTCGCAATAGCAACCTGTCTGCCTCAGTGACGGGACAGGTAATTAAAAATTAAATTACCATGTTTTCCGACACAGTAACTTCATGACAAATAACACTATGCAAGAATTTGTTCCCTGCGTATTAGACTCCACGTATTGAAATTTGACTCTACGTGTATAATTCTTGAAATTAAGCAAAGTGCTTACGAGGCGTGGATGGTGGGCCACAGTATCAGACTGTTCAGCTTTTTTTTTTATCTTCCTTCTGTTGATGATAGTTTCAGAATATTTTTTTCTCTCTTAAAATAATGCAAAACTCTTCTCACTCTCAGAAATAACACTTTCATTTCTTTGTGCGTTCTGCGATCGTGAAGGCTACTTTCGTCAATTTTGGCAATCGTTTCGTCAATGAATCACTTGACTTTGGACGAAACAAGAATCTTCACATTTTTACCGAAATTAACTCCTATTCCTTTGCAATATACTTTTTTTTATATGTATATAGCCACAATTCATAAAAGTTTTTGTGGCTTGGTCGATTACGCAAATAACTTCAGACCAAGATATCCGTGGTTCGAGTTGAGACGTCGATTTTTATTTTACACCGTTCTGATTTTTGACGAAATTAGTTTGGTGGAAAAAAAAATCTATAAAGGGAAATTTCTCAGTGTGACAAAATATTTAAACTGAGCATTCAGCAGGTGTCTGTTTCTTCCAAAATGACGAAAGTTTCTTCCAAAATAAGCATTCATTTTTAACAGAGGGTTTTTAGTATTTTATAAGAGTAAATATAAATTGTGTGGTATTGTATTTCAGGGTTTTTAAAGAATGGCGAATCAAATAATTCTAAAAACGATGCATAAATATAAAAATAATGAAGTACTTAAAAATACGATAAAACTAAAATGTTAAAATGTTCAATTTTCTCTTTTAAAATATACGTTTTTTTAATCATTGATCATAATAACAGTTGCAAAAGGAAAACGATTAACGGGATAGTATTTTATCGAACTAGCTTCATTTCTAGATTGATTTTCACATTTGAATGTCATTGACACGGCCATGTTCGTTCTTTTTTTTTTTGCAAATCCCAAAGGAATGTAAAATATCCTCATTCCCACAATAAAACATTCCCATTA
This sequence comes from Troglohyphantes excavatus, assembly GCA_963932185.1. NCBI lineage: Eukaryota > Metazoa > Arthropoda > Arachnida > Araneae > Linyphiidae > Troglohyphantes > Troglohyphantes excavatus. The sequence continues at coordinate 3,359,686 of OZ010674.1, forward strand.
TCACCTACTCGGAAATCAGGTCCCATTTTCCGATTTTTAATTTACTTAGAATTTATTTTTAGAAATGTCCGCTGATACAAATGAAACAAACTGACATTAATGATCTTTTGGTTTTACAAGAACGATTCGTTTTTACACGCCGATAACGATCAACATTTCGCAGGAGGAAAAAATCGATTACTTGTTCACTCGTTTCGTCTAAATAAACGGAAGTACATAGTGGGGGCATTTTAGACTCATAATCGGTTGGGTTGGATTAACATCGCACTTGAGCTACCCATTGGCTATTGACGAAGCGATGGTTTCAGATCTATCTCGAAAGAAAGAACCGTGAACAATGCCTCGTATTATTGAACTAATGTCAGATGACCTGAGCTGAACCTCAATAGGCGTCAGGACATTGGACCCGATCAGATTTAACGTGCACCAGTCACGCACATGTAGGAACGTCGGGCGCCAGATCTGGTGTTGACCTCGTCATCTGACCACCGTGGTTGGCGGCCTGTGTTAGGGACTCGGACAAGTATACGATGTACTTAACTTGCTGATTTTTTTTTTAAAGAAACTTTTGTCCTCTTGACGAAACAGACACGTCTTAAATTATGCAATTAAATTTTTCGTTAAAAATGAGAAGTGTATTCGTTATTGCATGAGCATGAGTTTTATTCCCCGCACATCAAATGTCGTTGATTGAAGGGGGCACGGGACCATCTAAATTTTTTATTTTATTTTTTACTTTTTGTAAGAAAACAATATTTCACACAAAAATTCCATAATTGCATAATTGTTTGTATTTTTTTCAAAAGTTTAATAATTGTTTGTATTTTTCAAAATTTAAACTTTTTCAATTTTTTTAAACTTTTTCAAAACTTTTTTTTTTAAAACGATAAGGCATTTTTAAATATCTATATTTTTTTGCACCAAAATGTTTGATGCAGATCCTTTGAACTATATTAATATTTAAAATACTTCTAATGTTAGGTTTTCGTTGGCGGCACAGTAACGCACCTGACTTTTAAGCAACGCTTAAGGGTGTAGAATCTTTAAGTTTTCATCAAAGCGAAATTTCCCCTTCGGACGTCAAAGGGAAATTTCCTAAGATAAAAAGGGCAATAAAATTCCTTGTAAACTGCTACAAAAACACTGTAAAATTACAGTGATTATTGTATCACTGTAAATAAGACTTTATCAAGGGGTATAAATTTTTAAAAGGTTTAAATTTTGCTTTGATACATAAAAAAGTTAAGCATCCACATCAACAATATCTTCATTTAAAACTTGTAACAAATTCTACATCGTCTACTAGTCTTTTATACCCTACAGTAATGCAAAACATGTTCAATCACAGTGCAACATGAACTCCGAACTCTGATGAAGAGAAACGGAACCCGGCATGAGATAAGAAGAACGCTGCTACCATACTCGGGCAGAACAAGATATTTGATCACTTCAACAAACTATTGAAATTCATCGCCAACATAAACCCCGCTAGAAAAATAAGCGAACTTTTCGGTTAACACAGAAATTTTTTATGGAGCTATAGTGTCGTAATGGAACCGAATAAAAGCGTGACATAGTGTTTCTATTCCGGTGCCCCCATGTAGCTGATTTTTAAACGTTTGACGTAAAAAAAAAACCTAAATTAACTGTTCGTGAAAACGATTTTTTAAGAATTACAAATTAAACTTGATGTTTGGTTATACAATAATTCTTTTAAACTCATTTTTTAAAACAAATCAATGAGATGAACGTACGATTCGTTAATGCTGCGGGCAATTATCCTTCTTTTTGATACTTCACTTCTTAAGAATCATCGCGAGTAAGCACCGTAAAAAGCATTTATGCTATAGAAATATTATATGATCAATTATTTAGAAATAGTTTGCTTATATATACGGACTAACGTCACATCTCTTTCTCAAAATTCAATATATTCAGTTGCAATGAGAAAGAAACATGCAGGTTTAGTCAAAGCTATACTCATAAGGTAAGTATTATTAAATGCTTTTCGTCAAATTTTGAAAAATAATAATAGTTTCAGGTAAAGTCTGCCATTTTAGACATTTGACATTTGGACATTTAGACTTTCTATTTTTTTAATCACTTCTTTTGAAATTGCGTAATATAGACATAACAAGTCATTCTTCTTGAGATGTAATTAAACATCTTAAAAATCAAATCGGTCATAGTGTAAGCTTATAAAATCTCATATCCAATTACAGTGGCTCAAAATGTAATAAAATATGTAGGTTTTCTTTAATAATAGACAAAATAAGACTTAAAAATCATTATTTAAAAGTATGATACATATGATGGCGCACTATTATGACTGTAAAAATTATTTTTTTTTAAATATTTTTCTATGTTTTGAAGGAAAAAAATAATATTTGCAAGCTTAAAAAATTATTCATTCATTGATGAGTGTTTAAAAACTTTGTCTTTTATTTAAAGAAAAAGTACAAATATACACTGAGTGGCCGAAAAACTATTTCCATACTCATTTCCCATAGGCTTTCATATCCCATACGCTGAAGTGTACGTGTATTTCTAGATCCTTTAAGATGATCCTTGGTTAATATATTCCGTAATTTGCTGCAATGTTGGCCTTCGGTTGTCCCTTTTACAAACCTGGACACTCTTCTTTTCGCTCGGAAATTCAGTGACCGCTGATTACCACAGGTGGCACATTGAGACCCAATTGTGTAGATAACGACCCGGTCTTTAAACACTTTCACTAACAGCTGATCTTGAACATTTCACAAATGCAGCAATTTAGCTGCTAATGCTCACTCCACAATCCAAGCACCCACTATCAACCCGCATTCAAAGTCCGTGAAATCGCTTTTTTTTAACGATACCTGTTAGAACAAAATTCTTCTACTAACGTTGTAAGCAAACACGTTAAAATTTGTATACCTCTGGTGCAAAAAGTGTGACGTCATAACTCATTTACTTAAAATAGGAAAGTAGTCATAATATTTCGACCACTCAGTGTATGTTCCTTGTTCCTATAATAAACTTGCCCCGGTCTCCCCAACATAGGATTAAACTAGATTTCCCCAACCTAGATTACTAGATAGATTTTACACCATAAAGGGTTATTTGATACAAAACAATTAAAAATATTTTATTGCTTTAAAAATAGTTCATTTTATTTTGAATTTAATGACACAAAACTTATATTTTTTACGTTAAATACAACTAATCCAATTTTGTGAATTAATATTGAAATTCGATACGAGATTTCCTGAATGCGTCACTTTGAACTCATTTTCCTCAATGATAACTGTTATCATGTTTGATCAAGTTTAAATTTATATCATTTCAAATCTAATTGAAGAAACTGCACTCAATTGACTTCAGTATTATTTTCAAATATACTTCCGAAAGGGATGACATTGCTCCCTTCATGCCTATAAAATATAAAAAAAAAACTTCGATGAGGGCGTCGCACCAAATGGTTTGTCTGATGTCGACTCTCCACTTGGCTTTACCACCAACAGGAGACATACACAGAAGGAACCCTGTGGATCCTCACAACTCTCTTTTTTGTCTCCAAAAGGTTGTTTGAGCAGCTTCAAGCGAACGGAACAGCGGGTTATGTTTTAAAAAAGTTTTTTTTTAACGTTCGAACATGCGATTATCTTAATATGCTAGCACACCTATGTGAAAAAAAAATTATGAGGAAATCTGAAAAATTATAGAGAGAAAAAAATAAAAATGTGTGCCATCTTCGCTTAAAATTCTAAATTTTTATTATTTTGTAGTAAAAACATGGCACTTTTGGAGTAAAATTTTCCTCTGTAAAAAATTTCACTATTACCCCACATTCTATAATTGGAAATGGAGTTTCTCCCTTTTCCTGAGATACGATTGAAAATATTTTATTTTTATAATTTTCCAACATCGGTAAACTTTAATGCAAAATAAATAGGAAAATCTTTTTTTTTCTTTTCTTCATGCATACCGAGAATGTTCGCGGAACCTCAATCAATGGAATGTGTGCACAGACATTTCAACATTACGAGAGGATTTTCTCCTGCAAAACGCGTTTGAAAAGGATATTTAAAGTTTTAGACTCCAATTACTTAAACAGTCTGATAGTCCCCAAATCCTTTCTGAAATATTTTTATTGAAAACTTAAAATAAAACCCGTTCTCCGCAGAGTATTCCACGGAGATCCAGAAATATTTCAAATCCTTTTTAACTTTTTGGGAATCCACAATTTACGCCTGAGAATTTTTATTTGTTTTTAGGGTGAATGAATAATTGCAATAATTAAAGGCTTAATTATTGAAATTAAGCCTTAATTATTACAATGTTCTTCCGAATAGACGCAACGTATTAACGGTACGACTCGCCTTTATGATCGCATAGAGCTTTCTCTTTTGTTCTGGATGTACGGAACTACGAGAAAATTCTAAGTTTTCGCAAACAAAAAGTTTAAAAATTACAAATCTAACACTTTTTACGAGAATTTGAAAATTTGGAAGTTTTCTACCAGCAAAAGTAAAATGAAACTGAGCTTGTAAAATCCACTTTGTATGCGTCAGCACTGGTATTTTCGACTGTTTCGCTTTTTAATTCGCGATTCTAAGTTCAAAATGAAAGCAAAACGGACGTCCTACCGGCAGCACTCAGTGATTGGTGCGAGGCCATGTACACAAGTGAAGGTTCTTTTGGCAGGATTTTGGCTTGTACGTTCTATCATTAAGCATTTAAACTATTCGTTGCATTCTGAAGAAATAGAGCAGGATCACAAACATTTCCCAATCATTTTAAATAAAACCAGAGTTTTCTTTGGGTATTTAAGGTGAAGTGCGGACGGAATAACGGAAATAGTAACGAAAATATAAAAATACTTGCAGCATACGGTTTTAGGTTACAAAAACCTGTCACTTTCTCGACTGCGTCCACTTTGTGTGCAGGGTAGGGTGGGGTAAAATGAGTCTCTTTAAAAATAAAGGTAAAATTATCTCTCTCTATATATATAATGTGTTTTTACATTGTATTTTAATTTCCTTATTCTTGGAAGTTATTCTAAGAAGGAAATAACTCGCTTGTCGTTTCTTAACTGATTAAAAAAGTAATATTATTTCACTAGACACATTTGTGTGAAATGTTGTTGGCCCATTCCAGGGTACTTTTTCCCTATGCACATCTTTGTTATTAGTTTAAAATATGTTAACGTAAAATAAACCCAAGTTTTAAAAAAATTGTTTTAATATATATATATATATATATATATATATATATATATATATATATATATATATATATATATATATATATATATATATATATATATATATATATATATATATATATATATATATATATATCCCATAGAAAAACATTTGATCTCTTTAGAAGTCATTTTCTCTATATTTTCCTTGTAAAGCAGAAAAACAACTTTAACTGTGCAAACTTTCGACCTTTTTCTATTTTCGATTTCGTAAAAAAGTTTGAATACACCATTTTATTTAATATGACGTAGGTTCTTGGAGCATGGTGAATTTAAATGAAAGTTCAGAATGAATGAATAAATTCTTTAGAATGAAAATCGGAAATATCTAAAAATAGCAAACGAAATTTGACTAATAGGTATCATCACGCTATTCGGGATGAAGCTTCAGTTTAAAAATATCCATTTTTGAAATAAAGCTGCAAATGTACTACGAATCAGCTTAAATGAATGAAAAAATGTGTTGTGTACTAGCTGTTGCTTTTTAAGATTTATTGATATTTGTAACTTCTAATTATGTATATTTTATGTTTGTAATGCCTGCTCCAATCACTTAAAGGTTAAAAAATGTTTGAATTGATTTTACAATTTTAATAACATTTCTAACTCCCCCTTTTTGAAAAAAATAATAATAATAAAATCTGTAAAGTTTTTTTTTTATTTTGTTTGAAAATTACTTTGACGTTGAATTACTTTAATGTTCGATCATATTATGTATCACATTGAAATATGCCACATAATTGATTAACATAGTAAAAATATTAACATTTAATTTCATAAAACACTAAATATATGTTTGGTATATACCGAGTTTAAACTCAGCTTTACGCATTACTCTTTTATTTTTATAATTACCCATCTTAAACGTAAAAAGAACACGCTAAAGAATACCTCATTCAAAAGAACGGAAACGGGATGTTTCACACAGATGACATGCATATCAAACGTGTTTCTGGAGTACAAAGGTGAGTAGTTTCCTTAATTTTCGGTTCAAATGTGTGTGAAATCGTACATTCAAATGTAATACAACATCAAAGGTTCGCTACTAAGGAAATCGTAACATCCAGAATTACGTATCATATACTTTTAGAATAAATACATCGTAACACTCCAAATATTTCTGAAAAAATACTACCGAATGCTTCACGGACACACATTCTTCAGCCTCCCATTCATAAAAAGTGCCATTGAGAATCTCAATGGAAACCACCATCGAGGATGCATTCTCAAATCGATTACGTTTCTTTTACATCTTTTACATTACGTCGATGCATCTCTGTTGGTTGATCCCAAAAACTTACTCAAGAAGGGGCATGAGGACTCATCAAAAGAAAAACGATCCGTCTTTCCACCTGCGAAAGGAATACAATCCTCAGCCTGACAGAGCGGAAAATATGCGTGGAGGTAAAGAAGAGAGAGAAATATTTAGTTTCTCTTTGGCTCTTTTTGTGTAACTGAAACCTTAGGGTATCGGAGAGAATTCAGATATAGAAATTGTGCAGAAGAAAACTGGAATGCACAACCATTCAATGGTATGAAATCTTCAAACTAAACATAAATCTTAACATAAATTTGGAGAAAGAAACTGAGCATTTTCTTAGTTTTGCGTCTTATATTTAATAAACTCTTATATGACTGCTTATAACATTTGCATGGGTTGTTTCCTAATTTTGTACTCAGCATTTTGCTAGAGTGCAGTTATAAATGTTGTAATGGGCAATACAGCATTAGTAACATCTTCCCCGCCAATAGCATTTCGATGCAAATACCTGTCATTTTGGCGCGTGCTACAAATGCAGTGCTACGGCAGGTTTTTCAATGACGCCCATTGAGCACTATTTCAAATATTAAAAAAATTTATCGAGAGTAATGACCAATGATTTCAATCTAAAAACACTGACTTTCTTCCTCTGCCTTAGAAATTTGAAGCTTTATTAACCTTTTGGCCTCAGTGCTTTTTACATTTTTCAAAAGTTGACTATAAACTAATATTTTCACACTGATATCGTTTCTAGCCACAGAAATAGTCACATTTTGCACAGTCGCATTTAACTCACCAAAATAAGACGTTACTATTTTTTCTCTTTTCTTCAAAACGAAAACAGAACAACGTATTCTTGCATTTAATAAGTTATTCTAACATAAACTTTAATATAAATTATTTTAATCACTTAGGGTCACAAATGACGCGGGTGATCTAATACTTCCTGCAGATTAAAATTCCTCAATACCCATGTTTTTTTTCTTTGTTAAACAATAAATCAGTATGTCATAAACAACCTAAATATATGTTTAGTATAATAAGATTAATATGCAACTTCACGCATAACTTTTATTTATAACCGTCCACCCTAAACCTTAAAAAAAAATATGCTAAAGAAAACTTCTTTAAAAATAACAGGAACGGAATGTGACTGCTCCATTAAAAAACGGGAATATCAAACATGTTTCTGTTGTGCAAAGGGTTTACCTTAAGATTGGTCCTTCGTTTGTATACTTTCTATTTATAAACTTATAAACTTTCTCAGGTTTGAATGATTTAAACAATTAGAAACTATTTCGATGTCTTGAAACGATATTAGTAAGAAAATGTTAGTTTATAGTCAACCTTTTAAAAATGTAGAAAGCACTGAGGCTAACTTTCGGTCGGGTGCAATATAAGACAGATCCGTTGCGCCCAACGGATTTGGATCCTTTCACGATGATGACTCACCGTGTAGATGGAGTTGAAGCAATCTACATCGTGTTCAAACAATCATAGCTCAAAGTGTCCTTACATTGGTCGTGTAAAGAGTGCTTGACTAGTGAAGTGCATTCCCAAGTGGATTCCACATTGTCTGACCACGATGGAAAATTATGAGGGAATATTCCTAGGTTTTTCTTCTGAATACTTTTAGAATACAAAGCGATAGTTACTTTTATTAATATGCATTACATAAATTAAAAGAATATTTCCGTAATATATCCATTTAAAAACTGCATTAATTCTTTTTTACGTTATATTAAACATCTAAACACACGAAATGTAAACAACATATTCTTCTTGCTCGTCCAAAAAATTAGCTTTTCCTTACGGTTGATTGTTGGAAGTAACCTCGCACTAAAGCTACCCAATTGACTATTGATCTAAATGTTCAGGATCTATCCCAGTGGTTCGGGATCCCGCCGGGAATCCTTTCTTATCAGTTTAATCCATGAGCAAATAACGAAGACAACATCTTAAACATGATGTCGTTTGGACCACGACAGATAACGGCTCCAGTTACTTATACACGACGATGTTTTATGCGGACGACGAGGTACAAAACTGACAACTCTTCGAATCACAACCTTTCGGTTCAGAGTCATTTACTCTTACCACTCGGAAAACGTGTGCCTTTTTTCTTGTGAGTTTTAAAGTACACTTGAAATACATTACATCCTATAGAACTTAAATATATTCGATATCTTTTCACAAGAAGTCTTTTTTGCAGACAAAAAGATGATCATTCCAAATCTTGTTTCAACTCCAATTCTGGATTCGTGATCCCAAATACACTTCAGATGCATTTTTAGCTTCTGAAATGGGTACATCTCCGCCCCTCTTTTCGCAGTGCGTGAGAATTGCTGCATTTGTCTTGACGCGCTATTTACACACTATTTTGGAATTCAAGTTTCATTCTGAATGGAAGGTCTTATCTTTCGATTTCCATTCTTTATTGAGGGTTGGGACTATTTTAAATTGAGTGGAGACATTTTATATTGAAAGCCGAGCCCGATTTAGAAAATTCAGTACCGTGGATGCAACATCACTGAGGAGACATTTCTTTTAAAATAACCTCGAACATTGAAACACCACATTGCATGGTAAAATTTATTACATATCTCAGAAACAATTTAACAACAAATTATGATAAGGGTATTTTAAATAATTTTTTTAATATTGAATATACATATACGAAACTTTTATACGCCAAATCCAAATTTTCTCAACACTGTATTTTTTGTCTTTTTGTAAATTTTTTTTAAAAATTACTGATTTATTTTTCCTAAAACTTTCAAACTTAAAAATTACATGCAATTACACAAATTAACTCATGGATTTATACATAATTTTTTTTTAATATTTTTAAAAAATAAAAACTGATAGAATTCTCATGTTTTTGAAAAAAAGTATATGTACTTCGAGAAATTATTTTTCTTTAAAAATAACCAAGCTTTGAAACCATAAACGAATGGGTTAATATGTGCAAAACAATTTAAGGAATACATAAATAAGTAATTTGTGTGTTTAAGTTTAATAGTATATTTTTATGTGTACCTAAAGACAAAAAACGTAATTTTGAGAAAATGAGGATTTAATGAAAAAAAATTCCGTATATTTACCATGTACATATCATGTAACGTAAAAAAGAAATAAATACTTCTAGTCTTAAAAATGTTTTTTTTTATTTACAAACACCTACCCCCTAAATGTAGTACCTCAAAGCCATCTCTTTAAAATTTATTTGAGAATTTTTTAAATAGCATAAATAAACATGTGCCAAAAAATTATCAAAACTTACGAACTTTAAAAACAAATTACAAATGCAAAAATCGCTTGAGCTTCGTGTAAAAAGCCTATGATTCGTGGAACTGAAAATAGAAATTAGTATGTATTTGAAATTGGTATGTCGTTCATTTTATAGTTATTTGATATTATAGTTATATAGCATATATGAAGTATTATAAACTTTCACTTAAACTTGCTTTGTTTTCTTAAACCTTTAATGCCCAACTTTACTGTTGTTTTAAAAAGCATTTTTCTTTTCTTTTAAATATGACACCATTTTTTACGGAGATGTTGGATCACTCATTTAGAAAATTAAAGGTATCCATGGAACATCATGAAGGATCAATGGAGCAATCTTCAAAGCATCCAATTTCAACTTTAAGACTTAACTGAAGCTAAAAATATTTACTTTATTAGCAAAAAAAGTCAAATATTGACAGTTGAACAAAAATAATAAAAGCAAAAAAATATTTCTTTGCACAATTCTCTGTGAGAGTGACTCTTGAATGTTTAACTGTAATTTTAAAACAACCAAAATATTTCGCTGTGCGCCAACATATTGCGCTCTACGCTTCCAATTCACGCATGTGCTGACCATGAAAACCAATGGTTTTACCCTATGCATTTTTAAATAGGTGGTTTTTGTGTCAGACCACCGGGAACGAATCGGTTAAAACAATACGCAATTTATAAAAGAAAATACACGGATTTTTTTACCTGAAGTTTACTTAGAATACATCTACAGGCCAAACAAAGAGTTCATTCTTTTGAAAAATCTCTTTACTCGTTGAATACTTCAAAAAAGTTCTTTTATTCATCATTCGTCAGCTCAGGATTTGTCTTTTAGCACACTTCCACTCTCGCAAAACTTTCTAGTTTGAACAGTTCTGTTCGACTTTCTAGAAAACTTTTTAAACAAAGAAAATCGCCAAATACTTTGATATTTTTGGTAACCATGCATTAGTGTTTTGTAAATCTGTGTGTTATTTGTTTCTAAAAGAAGACAAAATTGTAAAAATAGAACTCGACTCTTCTTTTCTAATCTTGTAGCTGCAGTAAAAAAATTCAACTTTTAGTCATGTTTTTTTTCTTCCTTTTAAAGGCTTATTCACCATCTACGGAATATTTTGAATTTATAGCCACATGGATTCGGCTGTGTCGGAGAATGAACAGAAGGGTTTTACAATAAACATGTCTATAATAATTTCAACAGATTATATAAATAGGGATTAGTTACCAAAAGTAACCACACTAACAAAAGGAAGCTATACAAACTCCTCGGACTTTTATATTTTTTCTTATATATTTTTATATTTTTTTATAATTTCGCTATAATATATTCACTAATATCCTTGTACAAGCTCTACTTTATTTCAATATGTTACATGCATCAACGCTAAATTTCTTGTCGAACGTGTCGAAATTTATATCTATCTTATTATATTTATATTAATCTTATTTATCATCATATATATTATTTCAGCAGTAAAGATCCCTTTTACGGGTCTCACACGCGACGAATCTTAACGTGGGAGGTGTAAAAAAAAGGGGGAATTTTCCGGAGCAGTGACGAATCGTACGTCTCACGAATATTAACGGTGTTTTCTTTAAATGCGTTTACAAATAATGAGTATCAAAACAGTTTTTAAACAAGACGTTGGTAAACCTGCCTGCTACGAGTAGAATCGTTAAACTTTTTTTATATATATTTTTGCTATTATATATTCACTAATATTCGTCGGCGCACGAAAGTCATGCTATAAACATCTCTTTTAAGGCTGTTACACGCAACGAATCCTAAAAAGTGTGGCGTCAAAAGAAAGAGAAGTTCAGGGAGCACTGAGGAATCGTACGTTCACTCATAAATATCAGCCGTTTGTTTTAGAAAATGCGCTTAAAAGATTTATTGTATAAAGAAATATATTCATTTTTCCCCCAAGATTTGAGTAGGGCATGCTTTGTAGTGTAGTAAGCAGTGGGTCACGCGTTCGAGTCCCAACGGTTCAATATTTTTTCCTCGCAGGTTCGCGATGCCAAACATCTAATATTTCAACAAGGTAAAAAATATTCAGAAAAGGCTGATTATGTACATCTATGGCGTTTTGAAGATTCGAAATAACAAAAAAAAAAATTAACACATTTTCTTTTCTTACCTTTTCTAAAAATATTTGTTTGAAATTTTTATAACATTATCACTGCCTTAAATATTTGAAATCCGAATATTATGTGACGCCATGTGGTGACTGAAGACTAAAGGTTGACTAATCAACAGACGCTCTTGGGTGAGTTAGCTAATTGGCTCGCTTATCCTTCGAACATTGACACGACATAATTGCCTTTCAGCCAGTCACAATATGCATCTTTAGAAATAAAATGGCTGATATTTAAGAAATAAAATTTCTGTGAAATGTTAAAAACTGTATTTTTCTTTTTTTTGTTTCTATGTTAAATATTTTCTACAATGGCAATGGAATAAATGCCATTGTGTTACTTAACTGTCGTTTGACTTGATCATTTAACTTTCATGTCGTTTAACTTAACAAAACATAGCTGTGACTTAAATACCCAAGTAATTCTTTTTATTCTTTTGAGTCTAACAAACGTACACATACGTTGTAAGATTTCGTCTTGGCTTAAGATTATGTAAATAACAATATCAAAAAATAACTCAATTGCTTACTACAGGTAATGCATAGGCAAATAACACAGCAAGAGATATTCAAAGAAAAGAATTCAAATAAATAAAGCACGTCCGTACGTGCTTTCAAATGCTTCTTTATTCTCGAATATTTTTCGTTTATACATTGTAATATAAGTCTAGCTAATAACATTGAGCCTTTTATTTCCCTTATGTATCTCCAATGCAATTCACTTTGTTATTTACCTAATTGAAGATCTTCAGTTAAAAGAAATCTCCCTTTTAAATGGATTCGATCCATGGTGCTGATAATGGATCTGCTTTACTACAAAAACTGTTTGGAGAAGTAACATAACTATAAGTGCAACTCAAGATAGAGGTTTCAGTAACACAATATAGAGAAATCTAAGAAGGAATTGGACATTCATGTCGTCAGATCAGCTTTACAACTAGAAAAAAATGCAAAATTCACATAACATAGGATTGTATGTGAATTTAACAAAGCTGATTTGCAGTTGTATAGACGATATATGGATTGCCTGCAAAGGGGTCGTTCATTTATTAGACCACGCACCCTCAGAGTCCACAATGCGTGACTGAGGTTATATGGGGGTAGCTAGTCTCGGTGGTTGCGTGACGTAAGTAAACATTATAGGGGGAGGAGGAATACAGATATCTCTTTCAAAAACTTTTACATAAACTTTTAAATAATTCACTTTATATTGAAATTGCTATCTATCTATTGGGATGTTTTGTTAAAGACCGGAAAAAACAAACAGTTTAAAAATACACAGAAGAGACATTTTAATAACTGAGAGGAGAGTATGCAAAAGGATGAAAAAGGCGTAACTAATAAAGGCTCCTCAAGTGGTGCCAGTCTAAAAAAATCCAACAACGGACTGACACCATTTCCTATTACTAAGCAGCTACTAAGAGCATTTGGCCGAGTGGTGTGGGTTCTGTAGTTCGATAGGCTGCCCAATGAATGGGTTATAAGTCCTTCCGCTTAACATTGTAGCCAAGGCAAGTTGAATAATTTTAACACTCTTATCTCGGAACTCGTTTTTTTTTCGGGGGGGGGGAGGGGGGGGGCTTGCGCAACTTAGCAGCCAACCCGCACATTTCTGTATTAACATTAACTCTTTGAGTCTCAGGAATATTTTTTTTTAACATTTCAGCTCTTTTCACGGAACTGTTACGCCCTTTATTTTTTACAGATTCTTTGATGCTCCTAGATCACAAAAATAGCAGTCAGTTTAGAAATATGTGAGAAAACAAGCTACTGAAAGAACGACGCTTTTTTGTTTTTTTAAACGCGGGATTCTCCCATTAATTTTAAAGAACAGGAGAGAAAAAGAATACATGGTAATCTTATCCCCTGAAATGTGAAAGTGGAGGGCTTCGGGTAAAACTATAATTGATTAATCGATTCTTCTGTACTTGAACATTTTATATGAAATACAGACATTTTTAATTACTAGAATGGTGACAAAGCCCGAAACTAACAATCATAAACTTCAATTTCTTTCGAACATTACAATAATTAACTGAAATTTGTCTCGGGAGGAGTTCTACGAAACTCATCCGAGGTTCAGCATTCGTCTCGCAATTAGAGGATTACGAATTCGACTCGGCATGAGGGCTTGGCAGAAAATAAGATGTAACGATTTCGTAACAGGAGGGTTTCCAGGTTCGCAATTCAATTAAAAAAGTCGTCCGAAATGATCCTCAATTTCCTCCAGTGTGCATACGTGAATGGTGCACGATAAATAGGATCGTGGTTCAAAAATAAGGGACAATCTTCCCGGGTCTTTCATTCGAGATAAACCCCGAACCATCGCAAATAGGCGAATGTGCAGCTCTAGTGGAACCATAAACTAAATAATATGAAAATATATATCCAATATACCCAAACACAAAATAATTAATATACGAATACAAAAAATACATGGCGGATAAAAATTATAATCTTATTTTTAGTGTACTTTATTCTTTTTTCAAGTACAGCTAAATGAACATAATATTTACGATTTTTAAAAAAAATTACGGCATTTTGTTTTCCTGCCTACACAGGAAAAATAAGGATCTCCCATTTCGGACCATTTTCTTTCTTTTCACATCCCCCAATAATCAATCAATCAATCTGATGATAGTATAGGAAGTTAAAGTACAATCGTGTAATAATTTTGTCAATATCTTTTTATAATTTTCCAGACAACACGAAAAAAAGGTATAAAAGATCAAAACAAAATCGACGAAATCCCCCCCCCCCCCCCTACACACACACAAGTTCAGTCAATATTAAATTCCTCCTTCAGTAAGTTCAATGAAAGGAAAAAATATAAGTTAAATTAGCTTTCTGGTTACGCTGCAACACAACACCTGAGCTACCACCCCGTGCATCTTACATAGGCATGAGGACTTAGGACCACGACAGAATTAACGGCACCAGTCCCTATACACGGAGGAAAATTAAGATTGAGTGAATGAGAACTTTAATTTATGTGTACTATGATAGCACTTACATATAATGCAGACAATGCACATTAAAAGTTATCGTCAAATTCACAGTCGAAAAACTTCCATCATCAGAAGTGGAACGCTTTCATAATCTTTTAAAAACTCGACCCCCATACTTTTTAATATCAAAATCCCACATTTCATCGCTTTCGTATAAGAAATTGCAGTGGGGAAAGCGACTCGTAAATGTCGGAAGTTATTTTATGATCTCGGATCTCGTGTTGCCGCGTAAGTGGGAAAATTCCCACTTTCAAAGATTTCAGGGAAGATGCGTCAGAGGGATGAGATATCTTATTTGAAGTGCGAACTTAGAAGTCGGGTGACGGTTTTCTATTTATGTAAAAATCTAAAAATTTCAAAATGATTTGTTCGTTTTAGAAAATCAAACAGTGTTTCCAAACATTTACTTAAATGTACACTTAATATATGTAATTTTGGAAAACTCAGACTTGATATGCGAAGAAAGTTTTGACGACTACAAAAAATAATGTTGTTTTGTTCATTTGAGCACAATAAATTCCAAAGCAGTTGAACAGTGCAGTGTGCAGATAAACACAGCGCCTCCCTTATATGACTTTATTAGAATACATTTATGTGGTCAGTATAAACAGGTTTATTCTATAATAACAAAATAGTCTGTCTGTGGAAGGCAAAGCACCTGCTGCATAGAGTACGAAATTGGGTATTGTTATTCCTATATTTAAAAAAAAATCCCGAAGCCAGAAAAAATTACACATTACACAGTACTTGAAAATGTGGTATTAAAGTTATATTAGTCGAAGGTTGTAATGCGTAGTAATATAATATTTATATTCTTAAAGTAACATTAATTGTTTTTAGTCCATGTTACGAGAAATGAAATAAAAATGAAATATTTTAAAACTCTTCCGAGTCGAAACATACTCAATTTAAAGAATCTGAAAAAGTATGCACACTTTTGATAAATCTTGAAATTATGCAAAGCGCATATGAGAGCCCGGGAGAGGCCCTACGGCGTCATCTTGCGTATCTCTTTTCTCCTTTGCACGTCATAATACATTTACACGTCCTAACAGTACGTTTACATATATTAACAATACATTTGCAAGTATTAAAAAGTACATTTACTCGTGAAAACAATAAATTTTTACACATCGAAACGATGAATTTGCACGTCATAACAATGTATTTGTAAGCCATAATAATGCATTTGTACGTTATAGCAATGTGTGTGCATGTCAAATATACGAATACAAATATTGATGACCAACAACAGGCTCAAGGCCCAACAAGATTGGTCCAGCTAGTATCTCCTAACTATGCCTCCGATGAATATCTAACTTCTTAAATCCGTTACTCCTGTAACATTAACAATATTCACTCGCAAGTTGTTCCATTTGTATATTACCCTGTTATAGAAATAGTGTTTTCTCCCTTCCCGATTAAAATGAGATTTATTTAATCTCTTCTATCACTCATATTAAAATCTAAACCCTCCACATCCCCTTGTTTAATAAATTTGAACAGTTGCATCAAATCTCCCCTAACTCTTCACTCTTCCAGAGTATACATATTCAAATTTTTTAATTTATCTTCATAATTCATGCCTGAAAACCCTTGGACCATTTATGGTACATTTAAATGTCATAACAAGGCATTTACGCGGTAACAATGCATTACATTTTCACAGCAGTGCATTTGCACAACTTAACGATGCATTTTAATTACATAATAATGCATTTGCACGTCACAATACATTTATATATCATTACAATGCAGTTACACGTCATCTATATATATAAATGCGAAAAACCCCACTCATTCACTCATCACTAATTCTCCAACTTCCCGTATACCTTATGAAGAAGAAATTTGGCAAATTTGTTACTTATACCTTAAATAGGAAAAGTAAGCTATTTTTGTTCCGGTCGAACGCATTTAAGGGGATGTATAAACCCTTTTTCGATGTTAGTAGTGTGGGGTTCACTTTATATACCCGATACACCCGCTTAGGCTGGTGTGATCACTTTAGCCTGGCTGGCAGAGTATCGGCGTAGCAAGCAGAAGTTCCTTGGTTCGATACCGAGTGTAGCCAAAAAGTTTATAGTGCTACTGTAGCAACTTTAGTTTGGGAATCTATTAAAATATGGATGTTAATCAACGGGAGTATCGTATGTATATCCACATAATTGTACAGCCAAATTCTCCAATTTCGTTACAAATTGTAACTTTTAAAACTGTGGTTCCCTCTGATGGGTGACAAATTGAGAATATTATTTATTTCGCTTATAAATATTGTATTTGTATCTATTTTGTAACTTATTTCCCTCCCGTGCGTAGAACGGGTATTTCAACTAGTAAAGTATATTTACACATCATAACCAAGCATGTGCACGTGATTGTTTACTGGACCTTGTTTTATTCCCCTCTCGCTGTGTCGTTGCAGCATGTCGTCACCGTGGTGTGGAGGAGGAGGCGGCGGAATCTGCGATGGCCGGGATGACCAGTCTCTTCCACTCGATGTTCCCGGTGGTCCCTGGGCACGCCCACTTCTTCTGGAGGACGGACCAGGCTGCTACGGTCCACAGGACGGGTGAGCGATCTCTCTCTCTCTCTCTCTCTCCCTCTCTCTCTCTCAACTCACCCAGAGCACGGATTGCTCAAGTGGTAAAGTATCCAGTAATCGAAGGATTGTGAGTTCATGACAAGTTGTAGCAAGCTCGTGATCGGAGAATTGCCAAATTCTTTCCTGAAATAGTCATCTAAAAATAGCCGCAATTTCCTACAACGTGTTGATCGTGGAGGCTGTTAAATACGGTCGCGGTCCAATGCCCTGATTCATACTGAGGTTGTGTCAGGTGCTAGCTCAGGTGTTGTCCTCGTCATCTGACCATGGTTCAAAAACACGAGGCAATGTTACCGATTCTTTCCTTCGAAACGGACCCCGAACGGTCGCTAAATCTCAAAATGTCAATCACCAACATTTTAATCAGCCAATCAACATACAAATTTTAATGTATATTATTTAAATTTATATATTTAAAAAAATATTTCACACAAAAATTCCGATATTATTTATTCTATTTTTTTTAAACTTCAATTTGTTAAGCTTTTTTAAAAATGCTATGGCTTTTATAAGTATCTATATTTTTTCGCCAATATTTTTTCTCGGATCCTTTTAAATATAATACATAAGAATGCATTACAATTTTGTATACTAGATGTATTTGATTTTTATCTTCATAATAATACAAAAAAAATTCTTTAAAACTCATTTTTTTTTACTTTGATAAATTTTTTAAAAAAATACTACTTATGGATTTTTTTTAATTCGCATGTCAATTTATAATTTATACATATTTTACAATACGCTTCAAAAATTACTTGGAAAGAAAAGACCGAAGAACTTAATATTAAGAAAAATCAAACACTGAGAAAAAATTATTTAAAGTTTTCGTTCCTTCAAAAGTATAATACATCATCCAGCATAAAATCTCAAATAACTCATTAAAAACTTAGATACCGTTTTAGAATTTGCCAAGCACATTTAAAAGATTCCAAACTATAATTATCGTAAATTTAAAAAAAAAAATCGAGATTTTTACATTTTTTTGCGTTTTGTGTCTTTGTGAAATTGTTAAGTTGTTTTCACTTTTTGGAAATTTAATTAATTTTTTCTGTCACGCTATTTTCTATTATTTAATTATTTTTTTTAGTTAATTGTGAAAGGATAGCTCGTAAGTTCTATATCAAACCTTTAAATTAATAAAATATTATAAAATAGAGTATTTTTGTGAATTTAAAAATTGAGTCCATATTGCTAGAAAATCTGGAGATTCCTGGACGTAATATCCATTCCATGAGATTCCAACAAAAAAAATAATAATAATAAATCAGACGAATTTAAATTTTTAAATTGGACCCTTGTATCACCAGACGCTCCCTACCCGCATAACTCTTTCAACTTTAATATGGGGTTGAACTTGGTTTTGTTCTGAAAACCCCATATTAATTTATCGCCAGGGTGGGCAATTACATTTCACATGTGCATTCTTAAATTTAAAATTTTATTGACCTGGCAATGACGAACAAAAAAATCTTTATAGCGACACACTCTCTTTTCATCAACATTACAATATTAACAATAACGCTTTCTGTCCATTTTGATGATCATTCCGTTTCTGCTCCGTCAACAAAGTACGTTCTGTTGTAATTCATACGGAATTTCGTCCATTTCTTTCCTTTATAAGTAATGTAATTGATATAATTATGTGAATACTCATGCAGAAACCTTATTTTTTTTTCATTTATTTGCCTGTGGAAATAATCTGTAATATCACAGAAATAATCTGTAATATCACAGAAATAATCTGTAATATCTAATTGAATGATTTCAGAAATTGCTATTTTTTTCTGTTTTTATCAAATGAAAAACCCAATATATTATAATTAATGAAAGATTTTGCTTAAATTTAGTAAAATAGCAGATGAAAAATATTAAAATATTGGTAAATATCGAAAATCGAATATCAAAAAGAATTTAAAAAAAATTAGAATCTTAACCATCTTTGTACCCATTGAATCCCTACTAAAAAATATTAATATTTATATTAGAAAAATTCCAATTATTGCAAGATCCACATTTAATGCCTTTGTAAAATATTTTTACTAAAAGTGTGAAACGTATCTAGCGCTTATTTGCAATTCAGAAGTGGCATCATATTCCTTATTAAGATACGTTTTGTTTATTTTCACTTTTACAAAGAGGTTTATAAATAAATACTTATTTCACCGCATTCATGTGAAATTTAGAGTCAATCGAAGCAGAACGTTTTGACTTATGTCGAATTTACTGCTGCGTTCTTCACTTTTGGAAAGTAGTTTACACAAAATTAAACTTTGAAAATGCGAAAAACAGAAAGCAAAACAATGTATCAAGTGAATATTTATAGTGAATCAATTACTTAACAAATATAAAAAGGTTTTCAGATCAAATTACTAGAATTGAGGCTTAAAACTCTTAAAGATTGTAGTTATGTTATAAAGAAAACAAGTTTTATCCTGGAATTCAGCCCTCTAGTTTCAAAACCCGTTAGACCACTTTTCTCGATTTTCAGTTTATGACATTTGACCTGATAGATCCAAAGGGGGTTTTTGGTTTTTGTTAATTAACGTCGCACTAGAGCTGCACAGTGGCTATTGGCGACTCAAAGGGGGAAAAATTATCTCTCAAACAGAGCTAAAATATGGCTAAGAACTGTTTTCAGTATAATAGTAATTTGTAAATGGTTTAGTTTTGTTAATAAACGTCGCACTAAAGCTGCACAGTGGGCTATTGGCGACGGTTCGGGGCATATCTCGAATGAAAGACCCAGGAAAGATGTTTCGTATTTTTGAACCATGGTCAAATGACGATGACGCACCCAACGCCTTCAACAGACGTCGAGACTTTGGACCACGATCAGATTTATCGTGCACCAGTCCCGTATACACGTCGCGCAGCTTGGCCATATTTGGTAAACCCCATACAACCAACCCGTATACACGTCGATAATTTATGTGGATGTTCTGGACGACATACCTAGTATTTTGTAGTGAAGCTGGCAACCCTCCGATCCCAAGATTACTACTATCACGTACACGAAAATCCGTTTTGGGGAAGGCTGGTCTCACAGAGGTTGGTTGTATTAATGGCTCATTAAAGCTACACAGTGGGCTATTAGAGACGGTTTGGGGTCTATCTCGATGGAACTATAGTCAAACGATGAGGACATCACCTGAGCTGACACCCCCCGCAACCTGAATAGGCGTGATGACATTGGATCACGAAATGATTTAACGTGCACCAGTCCCCTATAAATGGGGAATATTTTGTACTAGCGATGAGGAACGAAACTTACAACCCCCAGATCACGAGCTCGCTACACTGTTCAAAACGATATTCGAGCGCGGTTTGCAGAGTGATAAAGTATCCTTCTCTTATTCGGAGGATTATAATTTCGAATTTATACATGGAATTGACAATGGTAGCAAGCTTCGGATCGCAGAGTTGGCAGATTCGTTCCTAAAAAAAACTCGTTTAAAAATATATACAATTTAAACCGCCCGTTTATATGGGACTGGTGCACGTTAAATCTGATCGTGGTCCAATGTCTTGGCGCCTAATTGAGGTTGTGTTGGGTGCCAACTGAGGTGTTGCCGTCGTACTCTGACCCTGGTTCCTTCGAAATAGACCCCAAATCGTCAGCATTAGACAACTGTTCAGCTCTAGTGCGACGTTGTTTCAAACAGCCAACCACAGAAAACAGTGCGAATAACTGGGATTATAAAATCGCGGAAGTATTTTCTTTCTTTTCCCAATGACAAAAATGAAATCCCACCCTAATTCATGATCCGTCTCCAAATCAAACGTCATTCCTGAATTTCGTCTCATCCCGATGCCGACCGCCTGCTGAATTAATCCCCGCATTGCCCCCCCCCCCCCCCCCTCCCCCGACGCGCACTCACCGGTCTCGGGGTGTCCGTCACTGGAGACGGGAGGCGCGTCTAATCCCAAGTTCAAAGTCAATCACTGGGCAAACTATAAATAGCAAAGTCTCACTACGAGGATTTGAGGATGAAGAAGAACAACATCCCCCCCGTAGTAACGTCAGTGGGACGTCATTCTAGGGGGAAGGGAGGATGACACGTGGTGCGTCTGGGACTGAATAATGTGATGCAAGAGTTCTGGTTTGTGACGTGGAAGAAAAACGGCCATTGCATAAAAAAATAATTTGTATGTGTCCTTTCGGTACTGGTACAGAGTCCCAGTTGCTCAGTGGATAAGGCGTTCAGCTACTAATCAGAGGATTGGTGGTTCGAATCCGTGCGATGGACTTGACAAAGAAAAGTAAAAAAGTAGTGATCTTGCGATCGGAGGGTTGCCAGCTTCGCTACAAAAATACTAGAAAGTCGTCCAGAACATCCAACAAATTATACTGGCGTGTATACGGGACTGGTGCACGATAAATCTGATCGGAGCCCAGAGTCCCGACGTCTATTGAGGTTGCGTTGGGTGCCATCTCAGATGTTGTCCTCGTCATCCGACCATGGTTCAAAAATACGAGGCATCGTTCCCGGATCTTTCCTTCGAGATAGGCCCCGAACCGTCGCCAATAGCCCATTGTTCAGCTCTAGTGCGACGTTAATTAAACAAACCAAGGTACTGGTACATAGTTGAACGAAGTCGCATAGTGATATAAACTACATTTGTAAAATCCTTATAACTTCACGTGGATTCAGCCTATGGAGATTTATGACAGCCCATCGTGTAGAAGGGGAGACGTTTCGAACAGGCCCATTATTAACCCATTCTGCCCTTTATCTTTTGTACCCTTACTAACCCTTTCTACTACCCTTACTATTACCCCCTAACCCTTCAATGTAAGGAGGAATTCCGAGCTTTATCAGCTTTCTAGTTACGTGGCAAATTGAATAATTGCGTAACACACATAAATACAAAAGCAGTTATAAACAGTGGCGGCGATTGGGTGCTGAAAGTGGGGGGGCAAGATAAAGGGGAAACAAAAAGTCCCCCAAATGGGAGGGGGGTGGACTAAAAAAAATTTGCTATTATATTGCTATAAAAAAAGCTATGTTATTGCACACTTGTATTTACTCACTATTTTGTGTTATTTGAAGTAATGGAATGAGGATACAGCGGCGTTTTCTTCTCGAACATAAACAAGATGGCGATGCATTCATTCATTTCCGAGCTTGAATATCGTCGCCAAACAGCTTTCGCTATGGCTTAAGAACGCATGGTTTGGAGTTTGGATTGTGAATTAAGCCGACGATATGATGTTCATCCGTTCGTCCAGATTTTATACTTATGCAGTCTTTTAATAAGAAATCTGAAAATGGCCACTTTATCGAATAACATAAAAGTGTAAAAACATAAACGATTAAAAACTCTAAAGTACTTAAAATATTTGCGGACAACTGGGTAATGTGGTCATTATTTAACTTTAATAGAATGCACATCTCTTGAAAATTCTCTGCCGGAATTTATAATTTAGATTTTGCAACAATTTTCCGTCGTAAGCTGTTTCGACGTGGCAATGGCTTCTGGGTCATCAAACTTTCATTTCAAAGAGATCTAGTTTGTCCACTTCACCACATTTGCGCCTTTTAAATCAAAAGTTGAAGAACTCCACTAATTATGCGAGTGAAATATTTAAAAGGTAACGTAGCATTGTAATGAATGAACAGTAACGTACTGCATTCGTTAGATACTTCTGATCATTAATTGAGAAAGCTCAAAGCTCTAGTATTATAGCTCTGGAATCTAGTACCCACAATCTTAGAATTGATAACATGGTAGCATCAACAATGTGATAATTAAAATAAATGATAGAAAGCAACAACGCCCAAGGACGCCACATACTGCCGGTATGACTCACCTTTACGGATCGAATAAAGATTTTTCCTTCCTCCTAGCAGAACGTACCACTAAAAAAGTCTGAGTTGGTGCAAAAAGAAACAAGAATTTACAGTTCGAGTTCAATGTGAACGAAACATACGTATTATTTGCGTTTTTATATACGCTTACATATTTTATTTAAAAAAATCATTTTTGACGCCAATTGAGGTTACGTCGAGTGCCAGCTGTTGTCCTCGTCATCTGACCCATGCTTCAAAAATACGGGACATTGTTCCCGGGTATTTCCTTTTAGATAGACCCCGAACAGTCGCCAATAGCCTAATATGCAGCTCTAGTGCGACCTTATTTAATCAAACCAACTAAAAATCCTTTATCGTTTAAAAAAAGTTGACCGTTTTTTCCCTTTAAAAATCTTGCTGTTTCATACGTAGTATGATATCAAATATTAACGGAGGACTTGGCTTAGTTAATTAACGTCGCACTAGAGCCGCGCTTTGAGCTATTGACGACGGTTCGGGGCCTATCCCGAATGAAAGTCCAGAACTATGCCTCGTATTTTTGAACAATGGTCAGACGACGAGTATTAAAGGGTAAAGATTTTTGTTGAAGAGTGCAGCGAACTCGTGATCGGAGGATTGCCAATTTCTTTCTGAATTTGAGGCGGCTTCCTTTACACGTGCCAACACCACCTAAAGAATTGGGACTCGAGTGGCCTGGAAGGACAAGTACTTATGCGCCCGCATTGGCTTGGACGAGATATATATATATATATATATATATATATATATGCCTTGACGATTCCCCAGCAACGCAATTCCGAACAGCTAGTATTAAAATATCGAAAGACATTCAAAACGTAAAGGTTAAAAGTTCTACACCGGAACAGTTCTATCAATAAATTAATTGAATCCCCTAAAATAAAAAGTTATTTCTTTGACCTGGGTTTTAATGCTTGTTGACTGACGTCACACCTTTGATCCATGTGAATCCACACAGACGTCACACTAACTAAAATTCTAGTAACTTATCCGATGCGATTTTAGTGACGTACTCACTGTCTGCCTGGGTCTGTGGTTGGGCGTTTCAGGTAAAAGGCTGGGTTTTTTTTTAATTAACGTCTCACAAGATCTACACAGTGGGTTATTGGAGACGGTTCGAGGCCAATCTAAAAGGAAAGACCCGGGAACGGTGCCTCGTACTTTTGAATCATGGTCAAATGACGCCTGAACTCTCACCCGACGCCACCTCAATAGGCGTCAGGACATTGGACCCCGATCAGATTTATCGTGCACCAGTCCCTTATACACGACAGTAAAATTTGTTAGATATTTTTAGACGACTTCCTAGTGTTTTACTAGAGAAGCTGGCAACCTTCCGATCGGAAGATCACTACATTTTTACTTTTCTTTGTCAAGTCCATCAGTCGGGGTCGAACTCGCAATCCTCTGATTACTAACCGAACCCCTTTATCCACAGGGCCAGGGGTGCCCACAGGGGGGGATCATGGCGCAAGGTGCGCCATCAAAATTTTTGGGGGGGATTTTTTTACATAGCTTTTTAATTATTATTTTGTGTTAGGGGGGAAATGTTTTGGGAAAAAAAATATTTAATAAGTATAATACATTATATAATGTGCCTTCAATCACTGGAATTTCAAGCGAATTCGAGAAACGCCTCTTGGGCACTTAAGCTGGATGACATTGTAAAAAAAAATTACGTACACATTTACGCATCTTTGTCCAGTTCAAACATTCAGAATACACATTCATGAAATTAAAAAACGCTGTGAAGCAATAATTTTTCGTTAGCAAGAATGTATAAATAATAATAAATATGAAGAGTGCTACAAACTCAGAACCTGGAATCTCATTTCATATCCTTATATCATAAATTACGATTACATTACAAAACATCTCTGCAACAAATTTAACTTTTCCGCTTGTGATGAGGCATATGTTTTTAAAAAAAAACTGCAATGAAGCAGACTGTCTCCTCATCTCAATAACAAGTATAACATAAATTACGATTTTTATATACAACTCCTACTCCACTAGAAACTAATTACTCCCATTCCATACGTTTGCTTACTAGTAAGTTTAGACGATTTTACTGTATTTGGGTTTCGTCGTAGCCGGTCGAATCAGTTTTAATAACTTCAATGGTGTTACAGCAAAAGAACAGATAATATATTTCAGTCAACAAGAATGCTTAGTTTTTCTGAACTTACTGTTGAAATGTGGAGTAAAGTTACAATTATTTAAATTGTAAAACAGAAAAAACCTTAATGAAAAGTATTTTCTGAGTTTGGGAAAGTGTAGTGGTAAGTGGATAAATATTTTACGGCATTTTAAATTTAAGTTAAATTTTATAAGGTTTCTTAAAATTCGATAAAATGAAGTTTTTGCATTTAATAGTCATATTTAAAATATCAGAAGGGGGGAGCGAAATTGTCTTCCAGTGTTCAAAAAGGGACACAACTCGTTCAACCTCAAGACAGGTTTGTAGATAGACAATATTTCCGGGAAGAGCAAAAATATTTTCAGGGATGGGAAAAAAAAGAAAATAGTTTTGTTATATATTTTCGTAGCCCCTTATAAAATTGTTTATAAAATTATGTGCAGTTAATCAGCTGAAAAACTTCCTTTTTAGTACATTATAACACTCCGCTTTTTGACCAGTGGCGGCTCGCCCACTACAGCAAGTACAGCCGGGCTGCACCTAATTTTATTATATTTTAAAACTAAAATTATATATTTTACTAATTTTCTTAAATGAAGATTAGAATTGGAAATGGAGATTAAATTTCAACTCTAAGTAAAAAAAATCTCCGATAAATAGCAAGCGTGTTTCCGTAATGCACAAATTCAGAAGAAGAAAAAACGACGACACAAACGTAGCGCAAAACGATTTTTTCAAATTAGCTGTACTAGGGATTTCGAATAAATGATTGGTTCATTGCTGAATCGGCGAGGCGGGGTGGAGGAAAACGATAATTTTGAAGAATCTCTCCAAACGGAAATAGTTTTCGATAAGTTTGCACGTGTGTTGTTGTTTCTTTACTTAAATTAATATTAAAATTGACCGATTCGCAAGTTTGATAGGAGGATTGACTTTATTTTCAAAAAATAAGTAAGTGTTTTCTATAATTTTTACATATTATCTTTCATAAAAGTTGAAAGGAAATTTTGGTTTGAGTAATAAATTTTAAAGAATGTCCGTTCGTGTGTTGTTGTGAAAAAGGCGAGGGGGAGGGGGGGGAGTTACATGTTTTCGGCTGCACTAACATTTTTGACCACGGGCCGCCACTGTTTTTGACATTGAAAGTTTTACAAAATAATAAAGGTTTTGTAAATTACTTTTTAACGTGTAATAATGCTTAGATATTGAATAATAAGCTTTAAAATAAAAACTAATATTAGGAGGCACCCCAAAATCCTCCAAAATTACCTCATATGGTTGATATATGATTTACAACTTTATGAAATAAATTGTTTAAATGCCTTTAATTTAAAAGTATACATTATTCATTGTGTAATTTAATTTTGTTTTTAACAAAATAAAATTAAAAAATAAATTTTGATTTATTCTAAATTATATTTAGAAATGGTATTTTTAAAACCTTTCAAAATAGCAAGTACGAAGCAAAACTGAAAAAAAGTGCGTATTATTGGTTAAATCTAAACATTACAGTAAACATATCTACATACTTTAAGAATTGAATTATCATGAGACATTTCAAATCGTTAAAATTGCTGAGAATTTTTCCCCTTCCTCCATTTTTGCAGCAATGAAGCCTTATATATAACGGAGATATAGCCGAATTTTTTTTATTCAATTAAATGTATTCTATGAAATTAATGTAGAAAAAAAAAAAAAAAAATCTCCAAAAGCGCGAGTGCCATTTCAAAATAGTCCGTGGTCTTATTTTTTTGTCAGTCACTATAAAAGTTTACAAGGTCATTTCATGCAAAATATAATTAAAGTACTTTAATTAATATTATAAAATACTGGCCAAAATCAGGCACGCAGGTGAGGGGGGGGGTTCAAACCCCTCCAAATTGTGATTCAAATAAAAAAAATTAAAAACCGAATTACTGTAAAAATCATAAAAATATATCTTTTTTTTTGGGGGGGGAGGGGGGGGGGGAGGAGGGGAGGAAGAAAGAATACCTTTACTTTAAAATATCTTTGATAAAATTTTCTAATGCCACAAAGACTTCTAGAGTTTAAATGCAAAATATAAATTGACATCATCACGAAAATATTTTTCCTGAAATAAAACAATTAACATATAATAGTCTATATGATTAAACAATGTTACTGTAAAAGTTTTTAAATAGTTAATTTCCTCAGTTAGCACCAAATAGAAGCATTAAAAACTGTAATTTAAATGAAAAGATTCTTGTTTTAAATTTGTTTGTTGTGACCGTTTGATCTCAAATACATTTCTAACAAAATTTTACAAAAACAAGACCCGTCACTTTATACTATAATTCATCAACTCCTATGTCAACTTATGTCATTACAGCTGATTGTATGGATTGGTCGCCAACAGTCGGAACGGAAGGTAAACAAGC
This sequence comes from Troglohyphantes excavatus, assembly GCA_963932185.1. Lineage (NCBI taxonomy): Eukaryota > Metazoa > Arthropoda > Arachnida > Araneae > Linyphiidae > Troglohyphantes > Troglohyphantes excavatus. The sequence goes on from OZ010674.1 coordinate 3,387,598, forward strand.
TGTTTCGTCTGACGCCGCGGTCTCTCGCCGCCGCCGCCCCCCCCCCCCCCCCCCTTCACGTCTCATATGTTTTGTTTATATCATGATTTTATACGCATGAGCTCCTATTTCCTATTAAACAAAGCTAAATCTATGTAGTGTGCTATTCGTCACGTGTCGAAATGGACACATTATCATGATATTTCTATCCCGATTTCCCATGCAAATGATTTAAAGACGTTTCACGTTAAAAACCAATTTTCTAACTTTTTTAAAGAAATTGTTTGCTTGGCAACGCGGGGCCCCACATAAAGCAGCGGCACCTGTGGCACACCCCTAATGGTGACCCTGCTTATATAAATGCGTTTGTTGAAAACAGATATGCAACCAGGAGATTATTGTAGTTTCTAAAAGTTGCTGGTCTGGTACATGTTGAATAATAATAATAAAAAAAAAATTAGAGATTGAAATGGAGAGTGAATTTACATAATGCAAAAAAGAAGTGGGGTGACACAATACAAGTTTACGCGAAGGGGGGGGGGGGGTCCGGTCCTCCCCCCCCCCCCCCTTTTGGCTACCTCCTTGGGGATGGAAGGGTAGAGAAAAAATTTGGGGGGGGATTTGCGCCATTGGGTTTGGGGGGGATGGGCACCCCTGAACAGGGCAACTGACGACTCCAGGTCGAAAGGAGAAAACGAAAATGTTCATACACGCAATTAAAAAAATTAAATTAAAGTTCGTAAATTAATCCAAAATATTACTTCAAGCTTAAAATATTGCTTACGTCATTTCTTACGTAATAATAATTTTACTCTTCCATTTTCAAACTATTTTTACACTGAAATAGTTTTCCTCTCCAAATAAATACGAGGCCTGCAAAAATTAATATTATCCCACTTTATTAGCCATGGAGATATTTAGCAAGAGGGGAATATTTTTGTTAAACTTACAAGTAAATGTTCGCGAGTTCCGTTTCACTTTCGTTCTTTCAATATTTGTTTTAAAGTTGCCGGACTACTCAAATGTAAGAGGTAAAGAAGCACATACATTAGATGAAATCTACTTGCTATTAAAATATCAGCTTTGCAAAAGTTTAAAATAATTATTTTTAAATAATTATGGAAGGTGCTGCTATTTGTGGTGTAACAAGAAATTTCCCTTGAAACAAGAAATTTTCCAACTTAACGATTCGAAATTCCCAACTCAACAATGCTGAAAATTTCCAGTTCCAACTTATTGATATTTTTCATATTTTTTTTTTATATATTAGGTAATATTAAACAGTTCTCAAACAAGCATTGATTTGTTTCACCCATATCCCAATGCAGTGTTCGCTCTGAGGTTTAATTTAAATATAATCATATGAGTTGGGCAATTTCTAATCTTCCCTAGCTTTCATTTGCTAATAATATTAATTTTCTTCAGGCATCAATTTTCACAACTCGGGGATTTTTAGATGTTAAAATTCCCAACTTTTAGGGGTTCCAGATTATTGAGGGGGGGGAGGTATGCTCTCCCCCCCCCCCCTCCCTCGCCGTATTTCCCATCGAACAAAACAAGGCAAAATTCGTGCATATCGATCTTTTTGCCGCGAAGTTTTAGTGTCGAAATCAACTACCCTAAAGGCGCATCGTGGTGTTTCTACCCTAATACCCTATGTGCAGGAAACTGGCACCTGGGGGCCCCTTGCCTTGGGCCCACTCGGGGGCTTCCTTAAGCCCAAAAAGTTAATTAAAAAAAAAAAAGGCAGGAATAGAAATAATGGTTTTTTTTATTTTGTTTTGGTTTGACGTGTCTTTAAAATCAGGTCCCCCCCACCGACAAGAGGTGGCATGTCGGCAAAAAAAATTAAATGGAAAATGCTTACAAAAAATTAAACGAAAGAGCAAACAAAAATTTTATTCAAATTATCCCACATCCCATATTCTCAGGAAAATAAAATTCGGAAGAATATTTCCTTATAGCTGAAATAGGAAATCTATGCGTGAACCTCTAGCTGAAATATTCGTTCTGCGAACGGGGCTAAAACAAAATTTCACTCATCACTGATTAACCTACTTCCGGTATACTCAGGAAGATGACATTTGACAGAGTGATTCTTTATACCTCAAATAGGAAAACTAAGCTATTTGCGAACTTCTAGCTAAAATACCCGTTCTGCGCACGAGTTTAAAATAAAATTCCCCCATCACTATAATTCTTCTACTTCGTATACAACCAGGAATATGAAATTTGGCAGAGTTGTCCTTTATGCCTTAAGAAGATAAAGTAAGTTTTTTATTTTCATCCAGCTGAAGTACCCGTACTTCGCACAGTTTTTTTAAAAACAATTTGGCATGAAGAACACGTTTTTAATGCAAAATGAACGCCATTCGCTTGTATCCGTTTGTTTCTAATTCTTTCTTAATTCTGCAACTTAATTTAAAATAAAGAAATATACGACAACTTTGTAAATACTTGACTCAGTAGATTCACACCCGAATACACACGTGAAACGCCTCATACCCTGCTGCCGTCTCTATAGACACACCCCCTACCTGATTTTTTTCAATCAAAGTTTACTAAACGTTTCCCTGTAGTTTTCTGTCTGGATTCCCTTACCTCTCCTCTAATGCGTAAATAGATGTCCTTCTGCGCGTCTGGGCTCACTCTTCTTTACAGGTCTCGATTACCGAATAGGTCAGTGAAAACAGCACTGGCCCTTCGCATTTCTTAGAATCCCCTGAATCCCCTACAGGGAGACACAGGGCCCTGGGCAAAGGTACCTGCGGAACACCCTCGACCATTATATGGATTTAAGATTTATCGTATTTTTATTACATTTTCAGATTATGTATGTAACCCATGTGTAGCTGATATTAGATACGTTTCATGTCAAAAAATACCATTGTACATTTTTGTTTTTTATGTGCAGCACCCGTCCGGGAGGTGATCCGAGATCCTGACGGAGGCGGGGGTGGAGGTGGTGGGTGGCCGTGGCGCCTCCAGATCGACTTCAACAAACGAGGACCGGACTGCATGAGAAAATGCATTATGCAGGGTCGCTTGCACCCTTTACAATGTCATTCCCTATGTTGAACGGCCAACCTCGTCGCTGCCGCAACCGCCCGACCCCCCTTCCAGTGAGTATATGCACTCCTTTGCTTGTCCACTCCTCATACTTATCGTGGAAAAGAGATGCCCTTCGTATTCACCCTCTGGACTTGAGTGACGACTCTCAGTCACCAAAATAACAGTCTTTTCTTGTGTTCCATGTTCTGAACGAGAACTGAATGTTCTTGAACATAGACAACGCTTTTCTTTCGTTAGCTTGTTCTTTATCTAACTTCATTTAAAAGTATGGCATCACTTGAGTATCAACATATTTTATAAACCTTTTGCACTCGAGTGTCGCCTTGAAATCACTAAAATAACGAAGTGTTATTTTTTCTCCCTAATTTCAAAATGAAATAACATGATCTGGAGTTTAAAAAGTTATTCTTTCATAAACTAAACTAAAACTTTCCTCAGATTGAAAGTCCTCACAATTTTTTTTTTCAACCTTTGACAAATGTCATGAGATGAATATTCAGCTTCATGCATCACTTTTGTATTCTTATAATTATTCACAATAAAAGTTTTTAAAAATAAAACGTGCTAAAGAACTATTACCTCTTTTAAAAGAACAGGAACGTGATGTAACTGTTTTTTACAAAAGAAAGTAAATATCAAAGTTATAATTGCGGCCCATGGCAACCTTTTGGCTGGGCGATAAACAATTGTTCTCTTCTTTGAGAATATGGTAAACCCGCACCGCTGCGGCCGCAATTGGGCTATTGCCTATTCCTCGACATAAAATGGTTAACTATATTATTTCCATAAAATCCAAACCAACCAACGTCTATTTGATGCAAACTCACTTGAATAATTTGCTATTAGAATTTCGAATGGATAAGGATCACCTTGTTATGGTCACCTTTACCTTGTTATGGTGGCTTGAAATATCAGATACGATTACATGACCGTGACAATCGTTTTGGTCATTAAGTAACGCATTTGATTTGCAGCAACAAGTTCCGTGTTCTCAGTGCATAACACGAGATTTAAATTGATTTTAATTAGATATTTTTTATTTACAAATTTAATTACTGTCAAGTAGTATTTTAAGACAGACTACCATTAAATACTATTGTTTTACATGCAGCTTGCAATCCCTCAAATTAAATTTTATCGAACTTATCAAGGAACATATTATTATTATTTAACATTGCTATGGAAAAGTATTTTTTTTAATTTTTTGCTTTGTTTCGGTGTAAACAACCTCTTACAGGAGTTTAAAGAAATATGAATTTTTAATCATATAATTTTTATTTTTGGATTTTTTAGAATACAAGTTTAATTTTAAAGTATGACACTAAATTTGTTTGTGAGGATCGTGCATGCAGTTTTTGCATGCATGATCCTCACAAACAAATTTAATGTAATACTTTACAATCATGTCACTCCGATAGCAATGGAATCTTCTATATATGCTTGCGAAATCCTAGAACTGTATCAATATTTTTAATGAGTTATTTGAAATTTTAAGCTGGATGACAGGAGAGAAAACAATGGAGATGCATCCGAAGAGTTTCAAAAGAACGAAAACTTTAAATCGTTTTTTCTCAATGTTTGTCTTTTATTGATATTAAGTGTTTTGAAATGCTAAGGCTTTTTTTATTAATAATGGAGACAGTTATTCAAGCATATTGCAAAATATGCGTATATTGCAAATTAGTATGTGGATTAGATCTATTAGTGACAGTTTTTTTAATTACTAAAATAAAAAAAATTAAGTTTTAAGGAAAAATTCGTCGGTCAAGTATATTTATAGAAAATGAAATACATGCAGTATACAAAATTTTAATGCCAATTCTTATGTGTTATAGTTCAAAGGATATGGGGGAAAAAATTTGGGGGAAAATATAAATATTTAAAAAAGGTTTAGCATTTAAAGAAAAAAGTTTACAAAATAAAAAAGTTTAAATTTTTAAGAAAACACAAACAATTATGGAAATTTTGTTTGAAATATTGTTTTCTCGTATAAATTTAAATAATATACATTAAAATGTTCATTCAAAAGAACATTTTGATGGCACCGTGTCCCCTTCACATTAACTTTGTTGTATCGGGACTTCGAATATAAAATTTTATTCGATAGTCGTGGCTTTTGTTTTATCCCTTCTTTTTTTTTCAAATATTATTCGCATACTTAGACCAATTTTTAGAAATGTTTTAACTCATTATACAAAACTAAAAAACATTGAAATTTCAACCCGAAGATTATACTTTTATCAAAGGAACAACAGAAAGTAAAACAAAGTTTCACTCACGTGGAGGAATAATTCTTTGATTAACAAGTAAATGCACCTCAAAATTCCAAATCCGGCGAAAACCATCGATTTTGGCGTTCATTATTGACGGAACTCATCACCACTAGAGAATGTCATCCAAAATTAGAAATAATTCATTAGTTAAGAATCAAGCGAGTGGCTCTTGAGGCTCCGGTCCTCGGTCAAGAAGCAATACAAATTCCTGTAACGCCGTGTCTTGTAACTATGAAATAATACCACTAGAAACGAGGTACTCCGGTACGTTAATGTGAGAGTACATTCAGACAATTGGAAAGGTTGAAGTAAATTTGGAAATATAATTTGAGTAACCCGCATGCAAAAGCAGTTATATCCAAAAATTCGAAAACAAACTTTGGCTTCGATTTCAAAATATAAAAAAGAAATAAAATCCTTTATGTATTAATAAAATTCCAAAAAAGAAGTCACTCAAAAGCTAAAGTAGATATATCCACAGCAACATACTTGAAAATATATGAATATTTATGGATTACATTTGAATAGCCTAAAATGCAAAAGCGGTTATATCGTAAAAAACGTTTTTTTTTTTTTAAAATTGGTATCGATAGATAACTTTAGCCTTAATTTTAAAGAAACAAAATAAATTTTTACTAAAGCAAAATTAGTTATATCCACACTTTATACAGATGCAAATGCAGATATATCCAGCAAACGTTATTTCTGATTATTCAAAATGTAGATATAGAGGATTTTGCTTGTTGACCAAATCGATATGACGATGCATCCAGTTGCAAAACCAGTTGAATACCCATTTCAGTTGTAAAACAAGTTATGTGAAAATAAAAATAGAAATTGTAAAGTTTTCAGTAATCTGCGAACTTACACATTTTAATGAAATATATATTTTTTAAATATTACTGTTTTTATAGTTTTTGATTTACTCAAAAAAGCATTTCTTGTATATAGCTGCTTTTGTATCTGAACTACTCATTTGGCGATACAACAAAAGGAGTTCCATGAAAGGGTTTACTATTTAAAATGTGTTGTCGGCCGCACCTTGGAAGGGCCCTCATATTGGCGATAAACTTTGATTTACACTCAAGTAGAAACGAGGACTGTTCGCTTGCCTTGTACCTCTTCTTGGTCGACTTAACATGCCATCCATCCATCAATGCCTGGCCTGTTTCGTCCACGAGTCCATACGGACCAGACAATGGGCAGGGTAGAACAGATAGAGAGGAATGGGACATTTCAGGGAAGAACATACAAAACTTACTTTTTTTTTTTTTATTCTTAAAAAGAAATATAACGGAATTTTGAGAAAAAAAACCAAGGAGGGGTTAAACTTGAGTGAGGCGAAAAGTAGATTCATTTAAATCCAGTCCGCCACAGTTTAATTTATAACAACGACCATAAATAATTGCTAGTACGACATAAAAACTTGTGTCAATTCAAGCTGATTCAAGAAAACCGCGCAGTCACTAAAATCAAGTAATCGCTTCTATGTGCACGGGCGTGTATACGGGACTGGTGAAAGTTAAATCTGATCGGAGGTCTAAGGTCCTGACGCCTATTGAGGTTACGACAGCTGCTAGCTCAAGTGTTGTCCTCGTCATTTGACCATGGTTCAAAAACATGAAGCAGTGTCCCCGGGACTTTCCTTCGAAATAGACCCCGAACCGTCGCCAATAGCCCACGACGTTAATTCACCAATCCTGGTGCGAGGATTAACAAAGAAGAACTATGAAACGTTAACATTTTAAGTGTGTTGCATGTGAAATCTGTCAAACGCATTTCTTTTATTGGTAGATCAAGATTCGTAGAAGCGAGGACTACTTTGGTCGCGACATTTCTCCCAGGCACGAAAAGTATCACCTTCATCCCGAGACATTGGACTCGAACTGACAGCCCTCTGTGACCCACCTCCATCTTCCTGTCGTAGAACACCGAACTTCCATTGCAGAGAAACGCTGGACGCGGCTCCCGTACGCAGAGAACAATTTCAGCTATCCTCCGAGTCCAGCACCTTTCTGCTGCCCGACCCCCATCGTTGGATTTTGTTTTGTAGTAAGTGTGAACGCGAAACCGCGATAAATGTGCTTAAAAATGTGTTATGTACCGAATAAAAATAATAAACTTGCCATGTTTGTCTTCTGTCATTTTTATCGTGTTCTTTCATCCGAAATGGGTCACAAAATATTCGAAGACTAAAATGGGTCAACGCGATACAAATAACAAAAACATTTTTTTTTACGTTACAGTGTTAAATGAGTAATGCTTTATAATATAATAGAAAAACCTGAAAACTGTCCATTTGTCATCTAAGTAGTTCAAAAGAGCGTGTACAGAGGTCGCTAGTGTGAACGTCCCTTATGGGATGAATAAAGGTTGGCGATTTCGCGACATCTTCGCTTTTGGCACTTCCGATGTTTACCACATAACTCCACTCCTCAGTTAACATTTTATACTTTTTCAAATTTAATTTCTACATAACCGCTTCTTATTTCACTAACTTAGTTATTGTACTAATTATAATAGATTTTGCCCAGAAGATAGAAGTACCCGCCGGGCAATTGAACATATAAATATATTTCTGCACTACATAAATTTACTAGCTAACAAGTGAGCACAACTTGAATGTCTTTTTTTAATAAATAGTACTTTTTGTAAGCATGCAACAATAAAAATATATTTTTAAAAACAAAACGCTGCAGAATCTTAGAATATTTTTTTATTTCACAATCTAAAAAAATAATAATAATCCTAAATGCATCGTCAAACATTTTAAAATATTGGCCTCATTGAAACAACTTGTTTATTATCTTGAACTACTTCTTAATAAACAAGGCAAGCCTGAAAAACAAGGTAGATAAATACTGACACATGTCTCTTCACCGCTTTTTTTCATCAATTCAAAAGTCTAAATGACAAGTAAGTCTGGATCTAATTTATTAAATTGTGTACATGCCAAAATAATAATCAGAAAAATCATCAAAAGTTTAATAAATAGCATCATTTGTTCGATTTCTTGAATATAAATTTTAATTATACTTTTTATACAGGTTTCAAATGATTGGTGAAATTGTAGATTTGAGTACAATTTCCTAAAATAATATCAGAAATTTAAAAAATATGAAAAAATAAGTAATATTAAACCATGATATCAGTAACAATTTGTAAATTGCAAATAAATGCACTCAATACTGCAAGACAAATTAAAAGATTAACAGAAACAAAAGTATTGCAGACTAAGACATTTGTGTTTTTATAAGTGGTAAATATTTTAAAGTACAAAAATTTCAGTACTCCTTTATAGTTAAATTTTGATTCCTCAAATGAACATTTTTTACCTTTTTTTAAATATCGAAATATTTTTATATGAAATATTTGCAAAGAAAATATATTTTTTACAAGAGAGAGAGAGAGAATAAAAGTATAAACAATTACAAAGATTTGAAAAAGAAAAAATATATATAAAATAAGTATATAAATAGAACATATTATACCAAAACACAGAAAATAAATATAACAAACTTAAATAATTTATATAACAATCAATATAATATGGATATTACCATAGATCTCCCACTTTTCTTCCTTACTTGCTCTCTTTCTTACAAAATTTTTAAAAAAAACTAATTTTCATGTGTTTTACAAACACAATTTCACATTAGTATCAAAATAATCATCTGGAAAAAATGTCAGTATATTCTTTTAGGAGTTTTCAATTTCATCTGATTCCCTTCTGTCTCAATTGGGACAACCAGTCCTTTGTGTGGTGACAGGTGGCTTTCGTACACAACGGACACCGGAGTAACAGCTGAGAGTTACAAACTTCTTCAGAGTTAAGGTGTGATTTAACTATATCTGCCAAGCCCTAAAAGCATAAATGATAATTAATAAATACCTCAACAATGTTGCATTAATAGAAGGAAATGACACAGTAAATTGAGTACAATACAATAAAGATGTCTATTTTGAAAATGTACTTAGTGATTACAAAAAATATATTAAAAGGCTATATCTTCACAGCTAAACAACATACAGTAGAGATATAACATTTCAAATTTGTGATATAATCTTTTGTAATCCACCTGTAAAATATTTTAAAATCCCAAAAACCTCAAAATTTTTTATAAATATCCCAAAAAGGTGGTTACATACTTCATTTTCATATATGGTAAAATTCCGATTATCCGGATCAATTGGGATTTTGACCCCATCTGGATAATCAAATATCCTGATAATTGGATAATTCATGAAAAAATATTTTTTCTTAGCAAACAAAACATAGGCCTGTTTTATCGTGTTATATATCATGAGATTTTGTCTCTATTTTGAATTTTTCACTTAAGTTTTTTGCTTCTGTAGGGTCTGCCGATAGTTTCTTGCCACTTACCTCTAAACTGTCTTGAATTAAAATTCCATTGCCACCCTTTACATGCCTTTAAAGAAGAAAAAGTTGATATTTTCTTTGCAAATGCTTCACGTTTTTGCAAACGATCGGTCCAAAACGATGATTCACCAATAAGAAACTTTTTAGATGCGACTTTGCTGAATTATTTTTTATATCAAAGCGATTCGGATAATTGGAGTTTTAATATAGTATCAAATTGTAATTGTTCAAAATAAAGCTAACAGTTTACAGATAAAAAAAAATGTGTGTGATACACAGTGCAAGTAGTTTAACTGAGACAACAAATATTGCAATTTTCCTTGCAGAAAATGTTGCCTTTTTTTTGTCAGATAAAAAAAGAATTTCTTCAATTACTCTTAAATATGTTCAACATATTACTGATATTAATGACTGAAAATAAAATTGCAAGTTATTCCTTCAAGATTAAAACTCAGTAGTTAATAAATTGATACCAACATTTCCCATTTTTATCATTTACAATAGAAGTACATTTAACATAATTAACTCATTTAAAATTATTATTTTTTTTTTTAATTTTAAACATTTTGAAAATTACTAAAAAGTGTGAATTATAAATAATTAAGCAGGGAAGACACAAATTATTTTTTACTTTTCAGTGATGAATATTAATATTAAATAATATTTTTGAACTTAATAATTAAATAGAAAGTCACACACACACAAAGTAAATATGTGTTCTGGTTAGACGTGTGAAATAAAACAAGTAATGTCAGAAAACTGTGTTTTTAATTAAGCCCTTTAAGTTGAGTGGCTTAATTAGAAAGATTGTTGTGCTATCAAAGCAAATGTCGACAGCTTTATTACTTGGAAAATAAGCACTAGATCATACGATAGTAATGGCATTTGTATGTACCATATTCATAATAAGCAAACCATATTCATAATAAGTAATTAGCAAACCTTATATTGTTATTGAGCAGTACATGACGTTCAAAATGCACTAGGAAGTGTGTTCAAATTGAGTTATAAATTTATAGGAAATAATAAGAAGAATAACTTTTTAGGAAAATAGTAAATAGATGGCTTGGCCGCCACGTGGTTCAAGTCACAAAAATCGGAATCTGAACTAACACCATTTTCCGTTACTAGGAAGCTAGATCAATCCTCTGGCCAAGTGGTGTGGTTCCAAGTCCAACAGGAAGCTCAATAATGAGTTGAATGTCATTTTACTTAACATTAAAGAGAATTAAAAATGCAAATTTTAAATGCTCTTGCCTTCAAACTCAGTTATGGACCAATTGGCCTTCAAACTGCCCAAATATAAAATCTTTTACATTTTTAGATCAAATATTCAAAGTGCAATTACTACTGTCAGTTCATAGGATACAATACAATTGGTAACTTTACCAAAATTGTTGAATTATAGACAGAAATAAAAACTTATAAGAAAATAGATAAGCTAGAGTCAATCAAAAATACTTATTTTCCCCAAAATACAACAAATTCTATCTGTGATATTTATGTCCAATGAAACATTTATCACCAAATTAGTAATTAAATATTGACTTAATTTAAAACTTCTATAATTTGGCATCTTTTGTATACTTACTTCTATGAACGACGGGTGATCATTTGGAGCTGGAACTCGACGAAAATTTTTAACTCCAATCTGAAATTAGAAAGACAGAAAAGAGGTTTAGTGTACAAGGACATTATTAAATAAAAATGGCATTAAAAATTTGTGAAAAATATTAAAAATTTAATTTTGTAATTAATAAAAGGACAAGGAAATATGTGAAATATGTATTGGTAAAGAAAAGCATTATGGTAAGTGTTTCAAAATTATTTAACTGATATTTATCACAATGTCTAACTAGCTTCTCAAATTTAAGACTTGTGCAATATGCTACAATACAAGTATCGACTTCTTTTATTAAGATGGCCAATAAACATATTTTCTCGTTTAAGTTTGTCTTATAAAAATTGCATTTTAATAGTCAAATTTTAACAAAGAATTCAGATTCCTGATACTAATTTTAAAATATTACATTCAACTGTGAATAACCTGCAACTACCTTCAAAGGCCTTTTTCTACCTTTAAACATAAATATTGTTGCAATAATTTATCGATTAAATATACTCCATTATTTACATTGTCCTAGAACATCGTATTCCATTGATCACAAACCCATCGATGAAAAATGTCTCTAAACAACAGGCATTAACTAAATATACAATACTAGGGCAATATTAACTTGCTCAGCTAATGCTCCGCCATCCACCGAGGATTTTTATGTAATCCTAAGTCGTTTGCTTCGGAAATAAAAGCTGCCTTTGTTCTTGGATAGAGAAAAATTTAAAAATAAAAATTTGATACTATTTTTTTGTATTGGCTGTGTAAACCGACTTGAATTAACAAAAGATTGCAGTTGTAATTTAGTATTTATAAGTTTGTTTTTTTAATAAAGAAGGCATTAGCCTCGTTGCATTCTACTACAAGAGAGCCTATTCTCAAAGTCACTTTGACTTTCACCTAGGTGTTGATTTCCATTTATTTTGCATGCACGGTTTGCAACTCTAAAGCAAGTTTTCAGTCGCCGAGATTTTATTTGATCATGCTGGAAGAAATTGAACTGACCTGACCAGGTACTCAATCCCCCAATCAGAATGACGATTACTGAGAAATCAGGTAAAGCAACGTCGATTCGAAAAAGGTGAAAAATGGGGAAACGCTGTACCAAAGCAAATGTTGAATCGGGAGTTGAGAAGTATGCTCCTGCTCTCGGTATGAAGGATTAGCTGGGTGCTAGGCCATTTGGATTTTATGTATAGTTAGATATGAAAGTTTAGGCCCAAAAATGTGGATTTTTAACTCTTCTTTATAAATATTAAAATATGGCTACCTCAACAAAAGACAGGATTCTGCTTTCTGCTTTCATAAACAAATATTTTTCTTAGTTAACTCATAACAACAACAAAAAGTTTTAAAAACCCAGATTGACAATTTTAATAACTTTAAAAATAGGTTCTGACAAAGTGTAATGGATTGATTACCTTATGAGCCAGCTCTTCCCCGTACTCAATGTCCAATTCATGCAGGGTTTCAATGTGCTCATTCACAAAAGAGATGGGGATAAGCATTATGTTCTTCTTGCCCTTGGAGACATAGCCTTCGATGGCATCGTCCGTTTGGGGGCTCAGCCACTCAACAGGTCCCACCTGAAACAGACATTGAAATAACGATATTAGGATAATTTAAAAAAAAAATATATGGAAATCCCATAAAATGTTAGTTTTGAAAACAATTATGTAACCACAAGCAAGAAATTTTAAAACTAAGCCAAATGTTTTATAAAAACAACACTATATTAAAAAAATAGTATAATGATCCACTCTAATGGATCTATCTAGTCTATTGAGGACTCAGCCGCACAACTGGTCCCACCTGAAAGAACCAGTTTTGTTGATTCAATAACAATCATTTGGTTACATAATACATCAATTTCGACAATAAACAGCACCGATATCCAATTTTACAAATAATAATGAAAAAATAAATTTAAAAAAAAAAACTTTCTGTCTTTATTAAAATGTCAAAAGGGTGTCGTTTTTCACAAAATAGCAGCCATCCCTTTTAAGTTTTTAGAATTAACTCTGTCAGTAACTGTGTAAAAAATTAATAATTGTCAGTTGAATACTTGTCCTGCGATTTAAGTTCAAATGGTGTGTGCCATAGTTGATCAACTTCGGTCACACGTCAAATCATTTTACGGTTTAGCTAAGCGCTCCATCTCAAAACTATTGCTTGCGGAAACAGAAGATATCAATTGCTTTAGCCAATTACTAGTCATGGATGCTTGGAGATAGTTTTTAATTGAAGGGAAGGGTAGCTAGAAGTCTATTACATAAATGTTAGTATAAATTTAGGTTTGTCATTTAAAAAATATGGAACAACAGCAGCCTGCAGTGAGAAGAGTGAAAGTATTGTAAGATATATTAGATCTGTATATCGGATTATTGGCAACACTTCAGGATCAATCCTAAAGTAAAGATCCAGGAACAATGTCTTGTAATTTTTAAACAATCTCGAGAACAATGTCATGCCCATCAGACTATCACAGCCTTAAACAGTCTGACCTGTGCTGTGTTTACTTTGAGCTTTATCTGTAAACCAGGAGTCTCATTCCATGTTGTACGCAAAGAGGTTGAAATCAGAATAATTATTAAAGGATTAGTAAATAAATAAAGCAACAAATGTGAAGTTCCTTTCTTACCTTTGACTGCCAAACGAGCCTGTAAGAATGACTCCAATTCAGCTTTTGCATCACACCCAGAACGGTAGCAGCCACTTCAGCTGGATAGGGATCACCTCGATTCACTGCCTTTAAGTATTACAAAATATCACAAGAAAGTAATCCTACATACTAAATAATTTCAAAGCGAATAACTTAACATTCAAAATTTAAAATAACAAAATTAACAGTGAATTTTAAACAACACAACAATTTCGTTACTTTTTAACATTTTATAGTTCTTACTCCTATATTGAACTTTTTGTTTATGATGATTGATATTAAGCTCGATATGACCTGCTCCATTTATACAAAATATGACAAATAATACCTGCATTGGTAATGCATGGGCTGTAAAAAGTAGAATCATATCATGTCTGTCTTCTTTTGGAACCGTGTCCAATTCTTTACTTATAAGATCAGCAAAACACTGAAAAAAATCACACAATTTATATTAGCTAATTAATTACAAATTTATAAAGACTAGCCAAATTAAAAACAGATTTTCTGAGATAACTTTATTTTTTAATATTAAAATACAATTAAATGAATTTGTAACTTTTTATTAGTTATTAGTATGTGTATTGTTTCTGTAAACAAAGGTAAACAGAAATAATAAAACCAATGTATTTTGGCTTAAATGGTATTAGCTGTATCTACAACTCAATTTCTTTTTCTCAGTTAAATTCACATATATTTAAATACTCTTTGACATTTCAAATTAAAACAGATAAATGATATTCTGTAAGGTTAATTAATGTTCTGTTAAGAATGTTATCAAACATTTTACAATTTCCAGAAAAATTTCACTTAAAAAAACATCATGTAAATTAAAAAGTATTATTATTATATGATGGCATTACTTAACTTGCTAGCACTCCGAGCCTTTTGTATAAATCATACAAATAACAGCATGATAATAGGTTTCAGTCTCAATTTATTAAAATTAATATTACTAATATTTTTAAGCATTATTTCTGATATACTTCAAAGGTTTGCATTTTTTTAAAAAAATTGTAGATAAAGAGAGCACATTTTTTTAAAAATATATTAACAAAAAAACTCCCCAACTACTATAATGCTTGTGTAATAAGTTGAAAATGACTCTTTCCTAATTAACTACATAAAGAATTAAAGTAAAACTTTAACTTACCTATTCTTAAATAAAGGTAAACGGACAAAAGAATTAACATACATTACATGAACTACAAGAAAGTATTTTAAGCAAACTATAATAATAAACTCTAAAAGAGTTTTAAAAAAACAATATGCTCTGCACTATTTTTAAATGACCAAATATACAAAGACATAAGGATTTTGAAAACATCATAAATAGTGGCATCAGAACTTATATTTCTGAGGTATAAGTAAGGGAAAACTTGTTTTTACTATTTTATATTTGAGCGTATTTTGTGGAATATTCTGTACAATGCAATATTTAGCTGAAAGTAGATATGACCAGGGTTCGAAATTAGCAGTCGTTGATCATATTTTGCACCTAAAAATTTCAGTTTGTCAACTCAGTCATCATGTTTGAAGTCTTACTTTTCATAAAAATTTCAGTTTAACCACCATATTTTTACACCCAGTCGTTATTTTTTACGTCTAAATTTAAAATATATTTTCTGCTGATTTGCTTTTTCAGATATATCTCCCTTTTTTCTTTTTCTCTGTATTTGTTATAGCAATCGCTTGTTGAACTTCAAGTCATGTTAGACCGTTTTGTTACACAATGGAAAACTGGCAGCAATGTTAACCAATTTTAACTTTTTGCACATAGTCTGGTCCAGCAGTGTATACCATAACATTGCATCCACTGCAGTCACCTACTCCAGTTTTCCCGGTGTGTAAAAAAGCTGCATTACTTCGGATTTTTACTTTTAAAGGAAGTATTCGAAAAATGGTTAAGCCGATTAACTCATATTTTATTTCGTCAAACGCTAATGAAAATAAGCGTTTAAAGGTTGAAATG
The DNA here is from genome assembly GCA_963932185.1 of Troglohyphantes excavatus. Taxonomy (NCBI): domain Eukaryota; kingdom Metazoa; phylum Arthropoda; class Arachnida; order Araneae; family Linyphiidae; genus Troglohyphantes; species Troglohyphantes excavatus. Next base: position 3,403,549 of record OZ010674.1, read on the forward strand.
GAGAAAGAAAATGAAATAGGTTATAAAACAAGAGAAAAAAATTAATATAAAAATTTTATTTTCAATAATTGCTCTCACACTTTTTAGTAAGACGGTGGTATTTTTAGGGTACAAATGCTTCTAATTTTATGCAAAACAAGCTTTAAAGGTTACAAAAATATCATAACAGTTGGCAGCTCTGCTTAAGGAATTTGAATTACTTTAAAATTATGCCTAAGCAAAAGATTTTGGCAACTAAAATAATTTGCTAGAAGACAATGACGCCTAACTTTTATCTCCTAATTTCGAAATTCCCTGGATATAAAAGATGCCAATCCTACCATACTGGTTTTATCGGCACCATCCATAAGTAACTTGTTCATTAAGATTTTAAGATTTATTCTGTCACTAATACCTCTATCAGTTTGGGGTGTGTGGGCCAGCGATCAATGAAACTCCATCTCATGGGTGACTGCTTGTCTTTGTAGTAGCGATAGAGGGTGTTGAAGCTGCTACCAGAAGTGCTGCAACTGTATTGAGGGTATTGGGAAAATGCAACAGCACGTTCGATTCCATCTCTAAAAAAGGTTATAAATAACCAAACTGCAATCAAGCCTTTAAATCCTTTAACTCATAAGAATTTATACATATTTACTAGGGATGAAACGGATATCCGGTAACTATCCGATATCCGGAAGTAAATTACCGGATATCCGGATGAAAAAAACAGCGAAGATTTTTTTTGTGGCAATCAATTTTCTTTGTTCTTGCTTTAAGCATTTTCCTGAAAATTCTACCAATGTATTCACAGTATGCAGATTCTCCCTTTAACCAATAGAGACTTTAAAAACCCCACTTTTTTTCAAATTTTTAACTTTAAAATTATATTTTTAACGAATCGTTATGGTGGAGGGTCATCACATCTCACAACTAATATAAAGTTGAATTAAAACATAAACTTCTCAAAAGTTTAAGCAAACTTGAGTTTTCACGACCATTGCTAGCAGCACCCTAGAATAACCCTTTGTAAATAAAAAAGTTTTTTGAATGTTAATTCAATTTTGGTATCACTTTAAAGGTGAAGAATTGGGAAATATTACAGAATAAAAAAATATTTTTAAATATTTGACCGATTTCCGTTTTTGTTAGTGTGTATGAAAAGTTATTTTCATAAAAAATAAACTGCCGGATATCCGGCAAAATCCAGTTGGGATATCCGGTTTGTAATGTGCGCCGGATATCCGATATCCGGCAAAACAACTATCCGGTTCATCCCTAATATTTACTAAAACCAAATTTTGCTTATTTCAAAGGCAGCCCAATTTTTAATAGAGAAACTTTTTGTTTATCAATTTATCCTATTTTTATGATATTTACAGATATTAATAAAATGTCAAATAAATAAATAAATGCTGGGCATTTTTTTGCTCTATATAAATGAACATGCTAACAAGTAAGCATCACTTGAAATTTTTTGTAAAATATTTAATTTTAAAATAAATTATACTCAATGTAACATGCAACAAACATAACAGTTCAAAATCTTACTTTTCCATCTCAGCCAAAGTGTTCTCTGTGAGTGGGTTGGCATAACGAAATCCAACATAGTGTTTGTGGGGGCCTAAAAAGGATGAAAATTCAATATTAAATAACCATGTAAGAAGTCAACAGAAAAATGTGTTATAACCACATATATGCTATGACAAAGTGTGGCAAAAACACATGTGCTAATATAGTTTTTAAAAAAATTGATGTAATTTCTACATCTCTATTTTACTAAATAAATTATTTCATTGGTGTTGAAGATGGCCAAATTACAAATCTCACTACTGTTCAAAACCAAGCTTTTTTTTTTGCTTGGTCAACACACTATTATTTAAATTGTAGTGATGGAAAGTATAAGATTCTAGATATCCTATTTGCTCCCACGTAGGATTCTAGGTATCCAATCTTTTAAATATGAAAATTATAAATGTACCTATTAGTACAGTCATCAAAGGGTTCAATTAGGAAAAAAATACAGGAAATCTGGTAACAATTTTAACCTTTTCCAAAAAGTGTCCTGAAAGAAATATTAATTTTGCACCCCTGCACCACCCTAACGTTGGCCACCACCTAGGAAAAACGGTAACAAAAAATAGTTTTTTGTAAATATCTATCAATAAAAAATTATTCCCCAAACTATTTTATACGAAAATACTATTTACACTTTTTTTCTGTAACTCATTGTTTAGACGCTAGAGGCAAAAAAAAGTTGATACAAAATCGCCAAGTAGCAAGAAAATTCAAGAAATCACTTTGATATAACAGATGTTGTGTTCTTTATTTTGTTTAAAAAACCTCTGTCCACCTCATACACATATATTTTAACAAAAATTTAGTTTGTAAGTATTATTGAAAAATACAATGCATATGTTTGTTATTCATATCATATTTTATGTGTGCAGAAAGTTCTAGATTTCTTTTTTTTGCACTACCAAAGTTATCTACTTCAAGTCGATACAAAATTTATTTTTCTGATGTTTCTTTACCTAAGTATTATAGTTAAGTACAGCAAAAGTAAAAGTACACCACATGTATTGACTGCAGCACAGCTGGAGTGCACATTCTCTCTGGTTGAGTGATTATGCGACATCTTGCGATTCCTCAAATTTTCACCCACTTTTAAAAGCCATGCGTTTGTTTAAAGTCATTAACAGGGTACAATAATAATAAAATATGTATGTGTACAATGTGTGGCATCATTATTGACTTAAATGTAACAATTGTGTGATTGAGATCTATTAAGAAAACACAACTTGTTTACTGGGTAAACTATTCTTTGATTGAGCACATGCACTATAGTTTCCACAGGCGTTAATGATCATCTGAGTTAGTACATACTTAGAAAGCCTTTTTAGATAAATATGTAAATGGGTAACGGTTTTTTAGTGTCTTTATACTCTATGGAACTGAACACTGGAAGAGTAAACATGCTTTTTTAGTAATGTTATCAATAAAAGAACTGACAAAAAAAATTATTTAGTATTTCTTTCGATTGTATGTAGACCCTAAATGTAAATGAGACCTGACTTTAGAATAGTTTTATTTGATGTATAATATATACCAATTGGTTAAGTAGGATTTGATCGAATATTAGTGCCGGTTTAAGGAATTTTTTCAGTACAAGCATACGATTTTGGCACTCTTCTTCCTTTTGAAGAAAATAATATTTTTCAGGCAAAAAAATATTAAACTATACATCCTCCATGAAATTGAATTGCACAAATATTTAAAAGAAGAAAAAAAATCGGAATTAAAGTTCAACGTTTCTTTATTAATCTAAGTTAACCTTTTTTACACATAAATTTGGTGTCAACTTCAGTCAAACATCCAAAGCGGAATGGGCCTAAAGCCTGCACCTGTCAGTTTTGTCCTCATAAAACAAATGTTTTATTTGCATTGCTATTGGGTTGTAATATCCGGAAAGTAAAAAGACTAAAACTTTATAAGAATATAATTTTAAATGCAATTAATGGGAAACATACACAAATATGAGAATATTAAAATTTTACTGTTCATGAAATATGCAAGTCTACAAAAAAAAAAGCTGATAAAACCTTTTAACAGATTCATTTATACAATTTTGTTTGACATTACAGATATTAATATTTATATTTTGAATGATTAAAAAAATTCGAACATTTCTTTGTATTTACACATTCTAAATTAAAACCTATTTTAAGACAAAAGAAGATTATCCCAGGCATCTTTTATAACAGTAGTTTGGATGTATTAATAACCATAAAATCATGCGAAAATAAAAGTGTGCAAGGGCAGTCTGGCAAAAGTTTCTAGACTTAGGAAAAATCTACTAAGATTTGATTACTAATTCTATATCCATATGGGAACCTAAAATGGTTATTTGGAAGTAGAAGGATGTTGCTCCAGATTGCAATAGCAACTTGAGAAAAAAAAATAGGGTAAATTTATTCTTCAATTCTATGGGAGCATTCACAACTGGGATATAACTTATTAACAAAATCCTTCAGTGAAATTAACTTTATCTTAGTGTCAAACAATTATTTAATGTTCAAATATATGTGCATAAAGTAATAAGAGGGCTTCAAAAGAAAATAATGAACAAAACTGCCATATCAAAGCGGTTTCTCGAGCTTCCATGGCACTTACTGATTTAGTATTGACTGTATTCGCCTCTAGCATCTAAATGATGAGTTGCAGAAAAAAGAATAAATAGCATTTTTGTATAAAGTTACTTGAAGAATAATGTTTTAATTTAAATTTTTTCTTTATAATTAATAGTTAAAAGAATAATTACTACAAACTTATTTTGGGCTCTGTTTTACCTAGATGGCAGCCAACTCCGAGGTGCTGCAGGGGTGCAAAATTAATATATCATACAAGACACTTTTAGGAAGCAATAAAAAAAATTTCAGCTTTCCCCTATTTTCTTCAGACTTGAATCTTTTTTAATGCTTTGCTGACTGGTCTATAAATACTTTAGACAAATAAATTGATGAATATCTTTTTAAGATGCAAGATGTAAATCCATTGTTCAGAATCAGGAATAATTTTTTTATGCAAGAGAAAAAGGAAGGTTAATTCCTTATTCATAAATACTTAAACTACAGAAAAAAAAATATCGCACAAAAGTTTGATAATGCAATCAGAATTTCGTTCACCTTATTTTTTTACATATGTAGAGAAAACCTGCGTAATTGTAAATTATATTTTATCATGTGATAACAACTCTATGTGGAAGGAAAATATAATTGAGACAAAAAAAAATTAAGTACTTATTGACAAAATTAGAAAAAAAAACAAGTGTACTAGTTTACAGCTCATAAAAAAAAGCAAATTCTTTAAGTAGTACAATTATCTTTTTTTAAATTATGGGTAGGGTAATTATTTAAAAATAAAGTCCCAAATAAACCTAGAGCAGAGCCTACTTGTATAATTTTTTTGACAAATTAAGGTCTCATAAATCTAATGATAGCAAGATAATTTACTTTCTTTTAACAAATATTTAATTTGATAGACACATTTGAAAATTTGTTTTTTAGTATTACTGTAAATGCGGATTACTTTGGCCCTGGAGTATTACTTTGTCCCAAACGAAAAAATTTCGCAACTATGCGTGCTGCGAACTGATTGCTTCAGGTTCACATAGTAACCGCCGATTCAAGCCAAGCCCACCAACAATAGAGTTATAATATTCGCCACTGGGTAGGACAAAGTAACCTGTGTTTACATTAATATTTTTTTGAAAATAAAATCAATGCTACTAAGTGTAAATAACAACTAATCCTATCCCTTAATGATAAAGTCTCCCAATTATAAAACAAACTTGCTCAATGAATTTACGCTTACAAAGAACACATGAGCAAAGTTAGTAAAGTCAATTATTAGAACAATGCTATCAATACATTCTAACAAGTGAACAAAGAAAAAGTTATTTGCAATACTTTAAAAAAAATACACCAAACAGTATAAACACACATAGAACAAAATAAATGTAACTTTTTAAATACAGTAGACTTGATATGACCACCCCACAAGGGACCAATAGAAATGGTCATAATAATAAAAAAAAAGTCATTGTATGATTGTAATGAAGAGTCATTGTACCAAGTAAATAATGTATTACATTAGAAAGTAATCACTTATAAGAAAGGGGTCATCATACGGAATGTAGCTAGCTTTGTATAGGGATGTTATGTAAAATACAAATTGGAAATCACCTGTTCCTGGACTTATCTTGTTGAGCAGATCTGACATTAATTTGCCCTGCTTGTTAGTCCAGCTAAGAATTGGAGATCCTCCCCCTATTTCAGCATACTTCTTAACAATACTTGGTGTTCTTCTCTTGGCAATAAGGGGGCCAACCGTACTATAAACGAATAAAATGAAAAATTTACTTTTTTAATTAATATTTTATTTTTTAATTTACCAAGTTTTTTTTATTCAAGTTTATATTATTTTTAACTCCCCACTTGTTTCATAAAAGCAAATGCAAGCCTTATTTAAATAATAACCTGACATTTTAAAACTTAAAAAATTAAAACAAGTTTTTTAAATATATTTTTTTAATTTTGCCTAATGTTACAGTTATCACGACAATGTTGGTGTTCAAAACAATCCATTTTCAAAATGGAAAAATATATTAAATTCACCCCTTTACAAGTTAATCATTCAAGTAGAAAACATCATTAAAATTCAAAGATTTATCGTTGGAGAATCGGTACAAGTTAGCATATACTGCTGCTGCATGTGATGTTTAAGTGTATGATTTTGAAATCTGATTACTTTTGTTTGTTTACATTATGGGATATTATTACATTAGGAACATTCTTACATAAGTTATGTGTTTAAAAAAGGTTTATAATTTGCCTTTATTGTAGGGAATATAATTAAAACAATTAGTTGATACCTAATAATCAAAAATTTCTTCAGAGTGAAATTCCTAACAAGCCCTGTTTTTTTTAAAAAAACATTTTTACAAATGTCATAAATTACTAAATATATGTTTGGTAGGTATACTGAGATTACTATTCAACTTTACACACACATATATATATATATATTTTAATTTTTATAAATACCACCCTAGAGAATACCTCTTTAAAAAGAACAGGAACAAGAGACAACTGCTTTATAAAAAGAACGTAAATATCAAACATGTTCCTCGAGCGCAAAGGGTTCACTTTTAATAAAAAAACTATCAAATAAAAAGTGTCGAAGGGTTTTCTGTTTTTATAGTTCTTGTGTCTGTTTCAGATGTCAATATAGCATATATTTTAAAAGAAAACACTCTCTTGAAACCTATACTACCTTATACCCATCATAAACATACAAAATGGAAAAAGACGTTCCTTGTACAAGTAATTTGTACAGGTTGCCGCCTTTAGAAACTTTAAATAACACAAGACCCAAAGCACAGGACCCGAAGGGCTTGAAGATATAGAAGGGCGCTTTTTAATTCCTACACGTAAACGTAAGGAAACGTTTATATGAAACTTATGAACGATTTCTGAAACTTCCAAACGTGTTTGTCAGATTTTTAAAATGCCAATCGAGATATTTTTTTATCAACTACAAACGTACAGTAGAAATTCTCAAATCCAGAATCATCGGGACGTCAGCAATTCCGGATTTCAAATCATCACAATATTCATAAAAATTTCACCTCTCAGTGCAAAAGCAAGTCTGGATTCCAATCCGGAATTTAAATTTTCACATCAAATTTCAACTTTATTCAACACTGACACCAAAACTATTCAAAGAATTTACTAAATTAGAGGGGAAAAAAAATAAAACCCCACTCTCTTTACTAGCTGATTCGTCATGGAAAATCACTGCAAACATCCAGAAATTCTTAATATTCAACACATTCTGGGTTTGTCCATTTTGTGACCCAAGGAACGAGACGACACTATGAAGTTTAAATGGATGCAAGATTTGAATGGATGCATGTATATGGTACACGTCACCCCCCCCCCCCACCCCCACGCCCTTCCACCTTTCCAACCAACCGATTCCTTACAAAAAAGTATTAATAATGTTAATATTAGAACCAGAATTTCTTTACATTCTAAATGTATTCATTTTAAATGAAAATTTGAGAGAGGTAATCTCTTAAAGTTTGAATAGTTTATAGAAAACCAAGTTCAAAATTTTTCCACATAAAATTTTTCTTTTTTTTTAAATTCAAAATATTATACCAGTTGTTAAATTATGTTATTATACCAGGTATTAGACGTCTAGACTTTCTATTGTTCTTACAAATGCTAAAATGCGGCTATATTTTATTTGTATAAAATATTTATTTAATCACTTCTTTATATAAAATGTCTGCATTAATATTATTATTATTTTTTTTTTTCAAATTAAAAATAGGCCTAATTTCTTATTGAATAAGACAACATTTTATTCATATGTGCTACTTGTCATGGAGTTATAGTTTCGAAGCAGATCACCACAAAAGCATAACATAGCCTGAGACCACATATAACTAATTTTAAAGATGTTTCATGTAAAAAAAAACATCACAAGATAATTCTGGGTAGACAGGTATGCTTTGTACATCTCCTGTGTACATCTGTGTGTAAATCATAAAGATGAACTATAAATACATAGAGAATGCATACAATAAAAACTCATTAAATACAGTTTTGCAGTATATACCTTTGCATGGGAAGAGGAATGATATCTTTATCAGTGAATAACCTTGTTAGGAAGTCTTGAACTTCTGACAATGAACTTGGACCTCCCATGTTCATCATCAATATGCCAGTTTTTGGTCTCCTGAAATTTAGTTTTGATGAGTTATTTTTATTTACTTAAGACTAAAAAGAACAACTAAGTATTAAGTTAAGGAGAAGGGGAATCGCATAACAGGAACTGAGAATATAAAGACCAATGACCATCACATTTGCCTTTCAGGGACCTTCATGACCTTGTGAAGCAGTGCCTGGAATGAGGCGCTGTTTGTGCTACACTTTAATCATAGAGGTAAAGTATCGGGTATTTGAAATGATCACTATAACCCTGGAGATAATAGGGCTTGTACGCACTGGTTTGGTGTACTGGTACTTTTCGAGAACCTTTTCGTATCCCAGAAATTTACAGTCAGCATAACATATATATTTTTTATTTTATAAATCAACTTCTATACAGAAAAAATTAACTTCTTGTATAGTCTGCTGCTGCTTATACTGACATATTTTAAACTGTGATTATCATATGTCGATTTGATGGTAGTTAGTTAGTTAACTTTTAAAACCCAACTTCTTTTATTATTAAAAAACATTTTTTATTATTATTTTTAATTTGTGTTTTCAAGTCATCTACATATGACACATAATTTTGACAGAATTTTTAGATTTCTCATTTAGAAAATTAAAAGCACCAAGAGGACATTATAAAAGACCAATCTTTAAAGCATTTGTTTTGAATCCACACAGAGGATTCCTCGATGAATCAATTGGTAATGCTTGTCCAATTATATTCCATTTAAATATGAACCACAACACAAAAACGTCCGCATTCTTCTCATATTTATTGAATCTGTTTCGTTTACATATTCTTACGTTTTACAATAATACAATACTGGTGGTGCCATCTAGTGGCCTTTTTCAATCATGAAATCTTAACATACTCCCCACCATTGAATAGTTTTACAAACATTCAATAATTATACAATACAATAACATTCCATGAAAACTACAATATTTTTTTTTTTATATAATATCATTCAACTATTAAATTGCACATCAATTATTCAAATAAATGAATTAAATAACAATTACACACAAGATAATATAATTAGACATTGACAGGCAAAATACATATTTTTGAAATGGCTCTCTTGAAAACTCCTTAGTTTTTACCAGAACAACTCTTACGATTTTGTCTGAACCAGGAAATACGTCTATTATTCTGCCCATCATCCAGGTCTTTACAGGAAGGTTGTCTTCCTTTATTAATACCATGTCACCTAGTTTTACATTGTTTTTTGTTACCAACCATACAAATAAAAAGACAGATATACACTTTATGGTAAACACCCTTACGTTGTCCCCTGTATTTAATTACAAAAGGACCGCAAAAATTCACACCTGTACAATTAAAAACAATGTTCACATTTACTCTATCTTTGGGCAGATCACCCATCATTTGTTGTGAAATTACAGGTTTGGCTTTAAAACATACAATACACTTATGAACAATCTTTCTACAAATATTTCTACCATTTAAAGGCCAAAATTCTTGACGAATACAATACAACAAATTTTGTGGGCCAATATGCAAATATTTTCTATGATAACTTTCAATTATCATTTCAGTTATTGTATGTTTAGAGGGTAGGATTAAGGGATGTTTTCTTTCATATTGCATATTACATTTAGATAGACGACCTCCAACCCTTAACATGTTGTCGTCGTCTATAAACGGATTTAAATTTCTTACCTTCCCTGTAGTAATTTTACCCTTTTTAATATTCACAATATCCTCTGCAAATTCACATTTTTGAACTGATCGTATAACACACAATTTGGCATGTTTTAGTTCTTGGGAAGAAAGGGGTCCACATCTATTTTCCTTTCTTGCATTGTTGATAAACCTGTAAATAAAACCAAGAACACGCACAATTTTATCAAAATTATTAGAAATTTTAAGAAGATCGTTCAAAAAGTCTGGACTTTCTTCAATCAGCATGACAGTCTGAGTTTGCGGATCAGGGTACTTGAGGTCACTCAAGTACAGCTCATTGTCACTCTGTCCTAGTTCGAGTGTTGGAGGTTCGATGGCAGTTTCTTGCTGAATAAAGGATGGCCCATGCCATCACAGTTGGTTGTGCAGCAGCTTTTCCGGTTCCATTCCTCGGGACACGAGATCTGCGGGGTTGTTTTCTGAGGATACGTGGTGCCACTGATGTATCTCGGACATGCTTTGGATCGTAGCCACTCTCGTTGCCACAAAAGTTTTTAAGTCAGACGGAGACTTCTCTATCCAGGCTAATACGATCGTACTGTCTGTATAAAAGTACGTCGCATCTGGTGATATAGCTAAAGGTTTCAGTACTTTTTGCATCAGTTTCGTCAGTAGTACTGAAGCACACAGTTCCAATCTTGGAATCGTTACCGTCTTAATTGGAGCCACCCGACTCTTGCTGCAAAGTAACCTGGAAGCCGACTTTCCCGATGAATTCGTGCTGACGGCATATATTACTGCACCATATGCCTTTTCTGATGCGTCAGCAAATCCCACAAGCTTAACTTTTTCTGGATTAGGTATGAAGATGTATCGGCTCACTGTTATTTTGCTCACCGCTTTTAGTGATTCTTGAAACTGCAGCTACTCTGCGGCCTCCTTCGTTGGCAACACTTCATCCCATTCGATTTGTATACGCCACAGTTTTTGCAGGAACAGCTTGGCTGTTGTCACACTTGGGGCAATAATGCCTAATGGGTCAAACAGTGAAGAGATTCTTGACAGGACACTTCTTTTGGTTATTTTTGTTGGCTCTTGGAGGGGCAACGAAAAGCCAAAACCATCAGATTGAGCATTCCAAATCAGGCCCAAAGCTTTCGTGTGATTTGAAGTGTCAAAGTTGTAAAGTCCTCCCTTACCAACCGAAGTCATCAAGTCCGTATGATTAGCACACCATTTGTGATGTTCCATTCCGCAAGAATCTAGCAGTTCGATCAGTTCCTTTTGTAGTTCTCTTGCAGACTCTAGGTCTTCACTTCTCGTCAGGACGTCATCCATGTAAAATGAATTTTGAACCTCTTCTACACTTTTAAATTTTCCCAATTCTTGCACATGTTCAATTTCCCAAAACTTTCTTAAAGTATCATCTAAATTTATGTGCTCTTTAATTAATGCACAATGTACTATATTTGTATTAGCTTGCTCAACACTACCGGTTACTATATATCCAAACACAGAATTTTGTAAAATTAAATTTGACTGTGGGACCCTAACTTGTTCCGGTTTTATTAAAGAATAATATATTTCTGACGAAATCAACACATCAATTCGACCTGGCACATTAAAACTTTCATCGGCTAAATGTACATTAGGCAACGCTATCCTATCAATTTTAATTGGTTTATTTGGGGTACAACTCAATATTTTAGGGACAATTAGGAAATTTAAATCATTTTGATAGGTTTTAGACCGGTTCATTACTCGCACAGTTACGGACGATGTTATTCGAGAAGAAGACTCATTTATTCCCCCCACCATTACATCTGATTTCTTTCTTTTTAAATGTAATGTGTCAGCAAATTCTTTGGTCAAAAAGTTACACTCTGAACCATTATCCAATATAGCTCTAGCTAAATGCAATTCTCCAAATTTATCTTGCACATAGCAAATTACAGTACTTAATAAAACTGTCTGCTGAGAATTATTATAATTCGTTCCCACAAACAGATTGCCACTCGTTTTGTTTGGCAAAAACTCAGTTGCATTAGGAGATAAATCTCCGCCACTTGCAAAAGCAACCTCCCGATTTTCCTGCGGAAAAGACACACTAGCCCCAAGCGTTTCCCTCTCATTATTGAAACATAATAATGAATTATGATTCTTTTGACATTTCCTACAGGAATATTTAAAGGAACAATTCTTAATCAAATGGGCCTTTAAACATCTAAAACAAAGTTTACTCTTTTTTACATAGTCTACTCGATCTCCGACAGTTAAATTCAAAAACTTTTCACATTTATAAATTTCGTGCAAATTGCTATCACAATAAGCACACTTTTTATTTCTTACATCCGCTAGTAAAACCCTGGACATTTTTTGTCTACTATGCCCCTCAGTTAAACTTATGCCTTTCGAAGCCATATACATATCTAATTGCTGACCCAAATTAACGGGAGACAAATATGAACCCTCTTGCTTTATACTAATAAATGTAGCAGTTTCTCTATCTAAAGTTTGAAATATTTTATCTGAAACTATCAGCTGTTTAAGTGACTCAAATTCATTCACTTTTCTTAAAGTTAAATAATAATCAAAACTGTTTATCATTCTAGACGCAAATTGAGTATAATTTTCATTACTATATTTTTGGGCCTTTCTAAAATTCTCTAAACATATTTGCGGGCTAGGCTCAAATTCTCTCAAAACAATTGATTTTATTTTAACATAATCGTTGAAATCCTTATCCGAAATATAAATCAAAATATTATTAGCCTTTTCCCCAAGTAAATTCAACAATATTTCTGCTTTAAAAGCATCAGGCACTGATTTTGAAACAAATGCTCTCTCTAGCGAATTAAAAAAGAAACCCCAATTTTCTGGCTTGTCTGGAACTTGACACGTTAGCACTCGAACACTCTTTAGTATAGAATCAATGGAGACGCTCTTCTCCGCTTCAACATGGCGGATAGTTTCGTTTCCGTTTTGCGATGAATCATTTTTCAGTTTCTGCAATTCTAACTCGGCAGAAACACGTTGCAATTTTAGTTTTTCAAGCTCAATGTTCTGCAGTTTTTCATTTTTCCGATCTTCAATAATCGTATTAGCAATTTCTTGAACTGCATTCTGGTTACTCAAATAAAATGCATTGTTCTTGATCAAATCACTTAACTCAAAAATTGTCAATTTTTCCGAAGTTTTTTCACCTAATTCTTCGGCAATTAACAATAAATCTGATTTCAGGGCTCCTTTAAACATAATGCAGCGATGAAATTATCCCAAAAATCAGTATTATCTCACGAATTCTGAACATTCACTTTTTTGAAACCAAAAGTACTTACATTTTCTCTTTTCAAAAATCCAAAGGTAAGTAGCTCAAGCTCCGGCTCGACGGACCATGTTTTGAATCCACACAGAGGATTCCTCGATGAATCAATTGGTAATGCTTGTCCAATTATATTCCATTTAAATACGAACCACAACACAAAAACGTCCGCATTCTTCTCATATTTATTGAATCTGTTTCGTTTACATATTCTTACGTTTTACAATAATACAATACTGGTGGTGCCATCTAGTGGCCTTTTTCAATCATGAAATCTTAACAGCATTCAACTTCCATTTTGAATCATTAGGCTTAATTAAAGTTAAAAGTACTTACTTTAATAGAAAAAAAGTCAAATATTAACATAATAGATCATATTACGTTACATTGAAAAAATATTGGTTTGTATTATAATGTGTATTTTATTGTTTTTGGGTTTGATAACAACAAGGTTTCTTTGTATTGGGATAAAGATCATCAAGCTGTAACCATAAAGATATTGCAAACTAAAAAAAAGGAAAAATTGAGCTTTGTCTGTTTGTATTGGCAGTATTCCATGTAACTTATAATTAACTTTTGCACAAGGTCATGTGAAATCCATAATTTACCCATTAGATGAACTGTAGTCTCTTGCACTGCTCTCAGTGGCATTACTCAAAGATTGGAAGACTGCTGCAGCATTCCTGAACTTGGGAACTGGAATATAAATTTTATTTATAAATTTACTTACAAATTTCTTATATAAAAGGAACAGGTATGATATTTTTAATAACAATGGTTTTAAAATGATAATAAAGCATAATAACTAATAAATATTCATTTGGGTTGGATACATGAAGTCGTTCTAAAAATAATATATCCCTAAGCCTATAAACCTCATAAATAATAAATAACAAGGTGGCATTAATAATGATGGATGTCATATAAGCTAAGCTAAACTTAGAAAAAACATAAATATAAAAAATATTTTTATACAGTCAAACCCCGTTATAACGAACCCTCAACGGACTGGTTCAGAAGTTCGCTATAGCCAAGGGTTCACTATATCCGAATTTTCAAATATTGACGATATTGTTAAAAATGATTATGAACAGTTCATCCTATACAAACTGTATCTGGCATCGCGTTAATCCTTTCTTGTTTTATGCTTGCTTTGTGTGGCAACGAGTTTGTTGTTGTTCTAATTCTTACTTTCGTTCCTGCTTGTATCGTTATTAATGTTTTGTTTCATGGTGTAATAATACATGTGTTAAATCAGTAATGTATCTTTCCTTCAGTTTTTCAAACATTTCCAACACGTTATCAGCACGAAGCTCTATTCACTGAGGAAAATGCATCAAGTTCTTGGTTACACGCCGTAGACTGAAACAGAAACGAAACCATTTTTGAAGAAGTTAATTTGCGTTAAATTTTTGAAGAAGTCAAAAACAACTCGCAATAAAAATGGCGAATGACGAATACAAATTGCCGAAGCTCAAAGAAGATAATTACCATTCCTGGTCGATACGAGCGCGTGCTGCCCTTGTTCAAAAACGATGCTGGGGAGCAATCGAGCCCGGATACGACATGGTAATGAGCGAGAATGAAAGAAACAAGAACGATGAAGCCCTAACGCTGCTGTTCCTAATCGTCGAAGACACCTTCCTAGATGATATAGGAGAGTGCTTGAGAGCCAGAGAAGCCTGGAATATTCTAAAGGAGATGAACACGAAGTTTGGATTACTGCATATTCTACAACTGATGAAGGACTTCTTCAATACATCGATGAAGCCAAATGAAACAGTGAAAGTTTATCTAGGCAGGCTGATGGACATTCATCGAAAGTTAGCCAGTGGTGGATACGCTTTTACAGACCGAGAAGTTGCCCTGGTGATGCTCATAGGTCTACCCAAGGAATATGAAGCAATAATTCTGAACTTCGAGAAAGATGAAGAGAACCTGACTACGACAGTTGTGAAGTCGAGACTCCTAGTAGAAGAGAAGAGAATTTCCCGAAGCACAAACGAAGGTACAGAAATTCATGAAGAACGTGCACTCCACACTAAAAGTTTTAACAACAACCAGAAGAAGCCAGCAGCCAGAAGATTTGTCAAGAAGTGGTCACAAAGTAAACAAGATGAAGAAGCAGATTTTAAGAAGAAAATCAAATGTTTTAGTTGTGGCGAATGGGGACATATCTCCAGACAATGTGAAGAAGCTCACAAACAAGATCGAAATGCTGCCAAAACTGCCATCGACTTGAAGAATTGGGCATGGTCAGCAAACAACGAAGTAAATAAATCTACTCAATGGATCCTTGATAGTGGTGCTACAGAACACATGACATCTGATAGAGAAAAGTTTTTGAGTTTTGAAAACTACACCTCCACAGTTGAAGTTGCCAACTCAGAGAAGGTTAAAGTTACTGGAAGAGGTGATGTTTTGCTTTCTTTTCATGACAACTCTGGAAGGAGAGACATTACTCTTTCACGTGTTCTGTACATACCAAATTTGGGAGGAAGTCTACTCTCAATAGGAAGAATTGAAGAACGGGGATTCAAAGTCGAGTTTGCTGATGGAGAAGCAAAGGTAGCAGATAGCAATGGTGAGATTGTTCTGACAGCCAGAAGGAAAGGCAGACTTTACATCATTGAAGAAAGTCAACCTGTTGCATATGTCACTAAAGCTGCAAACGAAGAATTGTGGCATCGTCGTCTAGGACACCCACATAGCAATAGAATGAAGGGTCTCGACTCCACTGTTGACAAACAGAAGACCCACCCATCACCAAACAAACCCTGCTCTGTGTGTATCCAAGGAAAAATGAAACGACAACGATTTCCCAAAGTCGCAAATACAAGAGCTGAACAGGTACTTGAGATCATACACTCGGATGTTGTTGGAAAGATCTCTCCACCTTCATTAGGCGGTTCTAATTACTTTGTTGCATTCACAGACGACTACTCTCGCTACACAACAGTATATCCAATGAAGACTAAGGATGAAGTTCTCTCAAAATTCGATGAATTCCGATGCATAGCAGAAAACTTGCACAATAGAAAAATCAAAATCTTGAGAAGCGACAATGGAGGAGAGTATAAAAGCGACAAATTTAATGAGTACCTTATCAAACATGGAATACAGAGGCAACTGACAGTACCAGAATCACCTCAACAGAATGGAATCTCTGAAAGGATGAACCAGACACTGATCAACACAACTAGATGTCTGCTCATTGAGTCTGGGCTGGAGGCAAGTTTTTGGGCAGAAGCAGTTTGCACAGCAGCCCACCTTCGAAACAAGTGCTCTTCAGCTGCAATCGAAGGAGACATCCCAGAGAGAAGATGGTCAGGTAAAGAAGTCCAGCTGGATCACCTTAGAGTCTATGGATGCAGAACCTGGAGTCATGAACGCTCATATTCAAGACAGAGTAAACTTGATCCCAAAGCTACAGAATGTATCCTCGTGGGCTATCCTGATGGCATCAAGGGATACAAGCTATGGAATCTGAAGAGAAAGAACTTCTGTGTTAGCCGAGATGTGATCTTTGAAGAAGATGTCTTCCCCTTCAAGACAGAAAATCACACAGCTCTCGCAAAGCAAGAAGATGTTTTACTACACATTGAAAATGATGAATTAGAAGTTTATGATTCTCCAACTGAAGTAGAAGTTTATGATTCTCCAACTGAAGTAGAGACACACCAACATCCACTTGAAATCAATGACGAATCTAGTGATCATGAAGATTCAACTGAAGACACTGACCAAGAAGCAGAAACCTTCATCCAATCACCTGAACAACATTCAAGTCAAGACGAAGTCCATTCAAATGTAGATGAAGTCATAAGATATGGTCAAGAAGAAGTTGAACATTCAGGACCAGATGATGAACACATCATAGGTGAAATTGTTGTACCTGAATCCCACAAACAAACCAGCAGAAGTGGTAGAAGCATGAAACCTCCTCAACACTTGAATGACTACATTCTATACAAGGCAGAAGAAACAGAATGCTTCATGGAAGCAAAGGCTCTTAAAGAAAAAGATCCTATAACAGTAAAGGAAGCCTTGATGTCACCTGAAGCTGAGATGTGGCGAAGAGCCATGAATGAAGAAATTGAAAATTTACACAGTGCTCAAACTTGGGAACTTGTCACCAAACCACCAGGCATCAAAGAAATCTCATGCAGATGGATATTTCGAAAGAAGAAAGATGAAGCAGGAAACCGTGTAAAATTCAAAGCTAGACTGGTAGCAAAGGGTTATCTACAAGTACAAGGTGTTGACTTTCATGAAACTTTTGCACCTGTCATCAAACTGAAGTCAATTCGTATCTTATTGTCAATTGCTGCCGAAATGGAATTTGAGGTCCATCAAATGGACATTACAGCAGCTTACCTCAATGGAACTCTAGAAGAAGACATATATATGTCTCAGCCAGATGGATGTGCAGAAGAAGGTAAAGAACACCTCGTATGCCATCTTAAAAGAAGCTTATATGGCCTTAGGCAGTCAGGTCGTGTATGGAATTCTTGCCTAGATAATTTCTTGACTAGCTGTGGACTGAAAAGATCAGATGCTGACCCCTGCATTTACTACAACTCTCAAAGAACCTTAATAATAGGCATTTATGTAGATGATCTACTTCTTGTTGGAAGAATACAAGAAATAAAGAAATTTAAGGAAGAGATCAAAAATCAGTTTGCTGCAAAGGACCTTGGTCCAGCTAACTACATCTTATCAATGAAGATAAATCAAGAAGATGATGGTTCCATAACACTTGATCAAACTGCTTATGTATCAGAGATATTAGAAACCTTCAAAATGACTACAGCCAAACCCGCATCCACCCCATTGGATCCTAATATAACATTCCTGAAGGTAGAAGATCAACAATGGGAACACATTAAAGAAAGAAGCAGCAAGATACCATATAGACAAGCAGTTGGGAGTCTATTGTATCTGGCATGTGGTACTCGCCCTGACATAGCATTTGCATCAACATATATGAGCCAATTCAATGCGAAGCCCAGTGAAGAGCATTGGAGAGGAGTAAAGCATATTCTGAGGTATCTTAAAGGTACAATGCACAGAAAACTAAAATTCCAGAAGACAGGAAAGAAGTTACAAGTTTACTCTGATGCTGATTGGGGAGGAGATAGAACTGATCGGAAATCTTACAATGGTTACATGCTATTGCTCGCAGATGGACCAGTCTCGTGGTCAAGCAAGAAACAAGCAACCACAGCCTTGTCATCGACTGAGGCAGAATACATCGCAATGTGCCATGTTGCGAGGGAAGTCTTGTGGATCAACAGTTTGTTGAAAGAAATTTGTGACAGATTTGTATCCTCGACTCGGAAAGTTCTTGTCGATAATCAAGGAGCAATTTTTATTGCAAAGAATCCTGTGACTTCAGAGAGGAGTAAACACATAGACATAAAGCACTTTTTCCTCCGAGAGTTAGTGTCCAACAAGACCATCGAGTTTGAACATGTACCATCCAAGGAAAATTTTGCAGACTTGATGACTAAAAGGGTACAGAAAGGGACTCTCTGCAACTTGAAGTATGCAATGACTGTGATTATGTGATTAACATTTTGTGTATAGAAGTTCCCGAGAACTGTAATAATCAAGGGGACGTGTTAAAAATGATTATGAACAGTTCATCCTATACAAACTGTATCTGGCATCGCGTTAATCCTTTCTTGTTTTATGCTTGCTTTGTGTGGCAACGAGTTTGTTGTTGTTCTAATTCTTACTTTCGTTCCTGCTTGTATCGTTATTAATGTTTTGTTTCATGGTGTAATAATACATGTGTTAAATCAGTAATGTATCTTTCCTTCAGTTTTTCAAACATTTCCAACAGATATAAAAACTTCCTAAAGTCTTTAAACACGTTTTGTGCGAAACAAATTACTGAACACTGAATTGCAATTAGTAATGGGCAATAATAAAGTAAAAGAAATATTTGTTCTTAAAAAACAACTAAATTAATTTTACTACTACTTAAATTTATTTATCTAAAGTATGAAAAGAAGTTTTGATTTTTTGTTGAAAGCATCAACAGAGTCCATTACATTTTTATCCACAGTTTCTGTCGCAAAGAAATTATGCATAATGTTCACAGCTGCCTTCCCCTTAGCATCAGAAATGGAAGGACCTGAAGTAACATCCCCTTCGTATGCAATATCTGTAGATAAACAATTAAGGAATGTGGTCGGGGCGAGTAAAATTTTTTGGAAAAACCTGAAACTAAACTGGAAAAGTGTGAATTTTAGTTCGCTACATCCGAATTCCTTACTTTTGAAGATCGTTATAAGCATTTGAAAATACATTAGTGACATAGGAGTTCGGTTGGGACGAATTGAAAAGTTCGTTACAACCGAGGGATCGTTATACCGAGGTTTGACTGTATTTGAATGGGGGTTGGGTCGGCTGCCAAGTGGTGCAAGTCCAAAAACAGTTAACACATTCGCTGCCACCAAAATTTATATATCCATCCGCAGAAGCCGAATTTAAAAAAAGTGTTTTAATGATTAAAAACGTTCCTTATATTTTAATAGTAAAACCAGAAAAAAGGAAAAACCTTATATTTTCGTGTTTTTAGTGTAAAAAAATTTCGGACGCTCTAGAGCGTCAGTGGCACCTCACATTCAACTTATCATCTGTATGGCACTGACGCTCTAGCGCTTCTCATCATTTTTCTGCGAAATTATTCACACATTACATAACGATATTGATAAAGTCACAGTTTAAAATAAATAAGCACTAAAAATATAAAAATAATGCTTCACTAACGTGCCTGAAAAACCTCATCGTTCAACCTCCAAATCCGAACTAAAAATCAAGCAAATGATTTGCGGTATTTCTCACACTTTTTCCTACAAAATTGATTACTTTCATCTCTTTTCTCATCTTTCATCTTAAAAACAACTCTCAAAAAAAATTATGACGATCAATTTTGCTTTTAAACCACTTATAACAATACTAACACAATAACAATATAACAACACTACATTCATATTCTGCAAAGAAGGTGCAAATTAGTTGTTTTGATTTTCACTTTATTCTGATTTTTACAAATATTTATTAAAAATTGACTTTTTACTGATTTATTTTATAGACCTTAATGTTCAATGTTAATTAGTTAAAACATCTACAGGTTAACAAATTATTTAATAAGTTGTAATAAGTATTAATCAAACCTTTATCAGAACAAGGAAAATATCCTAAATGCTGAGAATGGAAGACGATTTTCCTGAACATAGCTGAAGTACAAAGCTCTAAAAACAACAAAAACAATTATAAACCAGTATTAATGTCATATTTTATGTAAACTATTTGATAAATAAAATATTCTCTTAACTTCAATAAAAAAAATCTATCACTTTTATATAAGTTTGTTTTTTATATAATTCTTATATCTAGAAGAAAGATAAGTAGCTTCTGAAGCAAAGGAAGGCTTAAATGTTTATTTTTACATTTGTCACAGATGATAAAAGATTGAATTAATGATGGCTACTAGAGCTACCTAATGGGCTACTAGATTTTGAATCTATCCCAAAGGAAAGACCTGGCAACAATGCCTTATAAAATTTTGAATAATGCTCACACGACTATAGAATAACCCCAGAGCTGGCACCCCATGACCAATTTAAGGACATTTGAACTGCAACCAAAACATGTTTAACGTGTACCAACCCCTTATAAATGGTCCTCTTTGGTTAAATGATACAAACTAAAATTATGAGTTTGCAGCTCTTTCAACCAGGCCCTGCAGGAACACAAAAATGTAGTTTTTATGAGAGCAGCCCCCACACCAATGATGAAGCAAGATTTTTTTATAGTTATTTAGGGGAACGTCCACCAAAAATGAAACTTTTTACTGAAATTAAAATATTAACCAAACTGTAAGTGTGGTATATCAATTTAATCCTAGAAAGTTGCTGGATATGAATTTGTAAGGTATTATTTCATAAGAATAATAGTCTGCAGTGAAGTTGCTCTGAAAGTTGACTTATTTCTTCATTTTTATTGGGGCCAAAAATGTCACTTCGATTATAGTATATTATTTTCTTAATTTTGTTCATTAATTGAAATCATTATATATACAAATTCATAATCCATTTACATATTTATCATATATATATAGTTAAAATATTTTAGATTAGCTTTTGAATAAAATTATAACTCTATTTAATAGTGATGTTTAATTGTCACAAAAGTAACAAAAAACATATAAAAGTTTCAAATTTGTAAAAACTACTTAACATTTTTACTTGAAACCTTTTAATCTCTGATTTGGTGGAATAAGACATATTTTACACCATTTATTTTTTGTGTGTCATGCATAGAACAGCCTCTGTTGTGTTGTCACAAGAGTAACAAATGACTGTGTCACAAGAGTAACGCATAACATTTCTGGCAAGTAAATCAAATAAGTTGTCTTCAGACCAAAACAAAAGCAATATTTTAAGTTTATTTGGCTTTGCCCTTTTTAAGAATAAGTTCTTGAGTAGTTTTTCCATAATTAATTTAAAACAAATTAAATTGCATTCATTCATGTTTTTAAAATGAATGAACTTAATTTTTTATTTACTTTAAAATTACAGAACAATTATGACAGCAGGTCCTCAGAATGTATGTATTTGTGGTTTTCATAAAAACTTTCAAAGTAATTCATAGGACAGTTGCAGATTTATTTTCTCCATTCATAAAGATTTATTGATTTAGCATGTTTTGCAGGCCCGTCGCACCAGGGGGAGCACGACCCAACTATAATCTGGAAACCCTGAAAGTTGAGAATTTCTACTTCTAAAAATCCCCAATTTGAGAAAATTTATGCCTAAAGAAAATTAATATTATTAGCAAATGAAAGCTAGGGCAGATTAGAAATGGCCTAACTTGTATCCTTACATTTAAATTAGACCTCAGAACGGACATTGCATTGGAATATGGGTGCAACAAATCAATGCTTGTGAGAGAACTGTTTAATATTACCTAAAATGTATATAAAAAAAGATGAAAAATGCTGATAAATTGGAACTGGGAATTTTCAGCACTGTTGAGTTGGGAATTTCGAATCGTTAAGTTGGGAAATTTGTTGTTTCAATTTTGTTATGTCGCTGGTGCTTTGATACTTTACTTGAATATTGGTAGACATTCAGAATGTGCATTTTGAAAAGATATCATAGAACGACTATTATATAATACAATACAGATTTTCTGTAAATGTGTTTGCACAATATTTTAATGCAGCATCTCCAAGAAAATACATCGGTCAAAAGTGTATCCAGTTTTTTCTGATGGTTGCACAGGCCAATTTAAACAAAAATATAATTTTGTAAACATGTCCGCACTTAAATATTAATAGTTTTCATGGACATTTTTTCAACAGCTTATGGTACAAGTGCTGTAGTGCGGTGCTGTTTTTCTTTTTTTAAGTGATTTCTATGAAATGAAGTGCATGGTAAAAAGCAATTAAAAGCTGCTGATTTTGCAGAACTTGTTCATGGTGCAACAAAGGTAAACATACTTTATGTACCAAATGAAGAAATCATAACCAAAGAATTCATTTGCGTATTACTCTTGGAGAAATTGTATAGTGAAGGGCACACAAAAACACACTTTGTTGAAGCTACCAAAAATGCCACTATCTACCATTGACCATAACACATGATAATTCCTACAAAGAGTTCATATTTTATAAAGGAAACAGCAATAAAACTGCAAGTGAAACTGATGAAGACGAAGATCAATTCTGCTCAGCAGCAGAACGTAAAGGAGCCGAGAAATTGCAATATAACCAGTAGGTGAATGTAAACTATGTTGTGGTCCGTTAATTCTAACAGTATATGATGAATATCAAATAAGGTGCTTTAATACACACAAAAGTAAAAATAATTCAAAAGTTTGAACCTTATAATCATGCTATTTGATACAAAAGAAACCAAATTGTGGCTAATTTTGTTGCTCTTATATTTGTAAACTATTTTTTTAGTAAACTATTTTTTAATATAATAATTCTATACCTTTTTAAGCTATTTTAGAATACCTATCAATGTTTAAAACTGTTGTATATAAAAAAAAATCGAGAATTAGCTCATATATTAATGATTTTTTGAGGTTTTTAAGCAGAAATTCAATTGTGGACAAAATGTCACAAGAGTAACGTCACAAGAGTAACGCTTAGCCTTTTACTTAAAACAATGCCATTAATTCAGATTTTGTCAAAGAGATTCAAAAGTTTTTCCCTTTTGAAGAGATATAATTGCTCTATTATATTTGTAAATTTGAGTTTTGTATTCTCATATAATTCACAGGAATTCTACCTTAAAAACACTTTTTGTATTTTGCCTTTTCCAGTGGTCACAAGAGTAACAAAATTTTGATTTATTTTCTAGACAACAAAAATATACTAAATTACATATTATATATGTTTTATGAAGCGGAATGACATGGACTTTTAAATAGTAATTTTGAATTTTATCCTAAATATGTTTAGTATTGTAAAAAATGTACGTTTTTATGAAAATTTTCTCCGACCGTCACAAGAGTAACAATGGACGTTCCCTTAGTCATTGTTAGTTTAACTCCCTGACGCTCATGGACGTGATATCCCTTCTAAGTATCTTCAGTTTTCCATCAATGCAGTCAATTTTTAGATTCCTAAATATACTCCATTTTGCAATATTTTAAAAAACTAATTATTTGAGGTACAATTCAAGGTATAATAATTTACAATGAATAAAAGTTTTGCTAACAAAATAAAATTGCCAAAATTGTGTGAAAGTCAATAGCTATGTCCACACTTGTGCTTTTTACCCTGGTTTGAAGCATAGACATTAAGAACGAACTAGACTGCTCATCTGAGAACTTTCGTCGAAGCAAATTGAAAAGAGGAAAATTCACCAATACACCCTACTTGTTAAGTTTCTTCTTCTGTAATGCACGGGATGGAGCTATTCGTGTACTAATCGAAATCTTTGTCATTATTAAAGGATTTTATTTGGCTTTAAATTATTGTTAAGATACTTCAAAGGGGAAAAAAAAGTTTACTTTAAATATTTTTTTTTTTTTTAAAAATCACTAAACATTCCGAAAGGAAATGTTTTTATTTATTTAAATTAGTAAACGTTATTTTATAATTAGCACTGATGAATTAATAAAATACACAAAATAAAATTATATAAATTTTTGACGTAAAAAAGTTTTTAATGATGATACAGGTACATAGTTTCACGGAGTTTAGTCGCACTGTGAAAAATCGCATTTTTAAAATCCTTTTAGTTCCATTTGAAATCAGCTTATAAATGAGTATCCCAAATGCAAAAGCAGTTATATCCTAATATTCGGAAAATGAGATTTTGGTGTAGGTACTTTACTTTGGATTCAAAACATTAAAAATACAATACAGCAACAAAAACAATTAATTTATAGCAAAAAATATCTAAAAAAAAGTCCCATCAGAAACCAAAGTACGCTAACCAGTTTATTCAGATGCAAAAGCAGTTGTATCCAGCAAATGTGAGCGTGTGCGTCAGTGAACGCGTTATTTTGATCGTTTGGGAAATGTAGCTTATTATTTTTTTTTTAAATAAAACTAAATGGCAGATCATACATTTGCATACAAATTAAATCCTTATTCCAGTTGCGAAATAAGTTATGTGAAAATTTAAATTATAAAATATTCAATAATCGGAGAACTTGCATATTTTAATGAAAAATAGTATTTTTCTTAATTCTTACAGTAAATAATATATTATTGTGTTAACAATAATTAAGTTTTGACAGTTTTACGCGATTTACAACAAAAAGCTTTTCGTGAATATATCTACTTCTGCAATTGGCCTACTCAAATGACATACCATCGTGTAGAGCAAAACCAGACGTTTCGAACAGGCCGATTAACACATTTCTTTCTCTGACATTTGTACCGAGTGGAGGGGAACGTCGCCCTTGGCTGCATGTACTTCCTCCCCCATAACTCTTCAGAGATAAATGACATGAAGTTTGCCGCGTTGACCAGGTTGGCCATTTATCCACTTCCTCATGTGACCAATATACCGCATGGGGCCAAAAGGATTCACAAACTAAACTTTAAGGTACCGTGCGACCTGTACCTACCCGATTTATTCTTAAAAGATTAAAATGTATCAATATTTTTGTTAAAAAAATAATGTATAGTTTATTTCAAAGCGAAATTTAATATTAATAGTAAGTTATAATATTGTTTCATATTTATCGCCTACTGAGGTTACGTCGGGTGCCACCTCAGGGTTGTCCTCGTCATCTCACCATGGTTCAAAAACACGAAGCATTGTTCCTGAGTCTTTTCTTCGAGAGGGGCCCCGAACCGTCGCCAATAGCCAACTGTGCCGCTCTAATGCGACGTTAATTAATCAAACCACACCGACTAACATTAACCAAAACTAAAATCAAATTAACCAATCAACCATATTTATTATATGAACCTAGCTTTTTTTTTTGTCACTTTTTGATATTCTTTAGAAAAATAAGATCGTAAGTTTTCAATTTTTTTATTTTAACTTGTTTAAGACAAGCTATAAGAATTCTACAAATATTCTAACGCGTATTTTTTTTAAAAATTTTATTATAACGTGTCACAATTCTACTCTGATGTATATTGAGGTTGCGTCGTGGCCATCTCAGGTGTTGTCCTCGTCATCTGACCATGGTTAAAAAATACGAGACATTCTTCCCGGAGTTTTCCTTGATTGGTTTGGTTTTGTTAATTAACGTCTAACTAGAGCTGAAAAGTGGGCTTTTGGCGACGGTTCGGGGCCCATCTTGAAGGAAAGACCCGGAAACGATGCCTCGTATTTTTGAACCATGGTCAGATGACGAGGACAACACCTGAACTGGCACCCAACTCCTTCAATAGACGTCGGGACTTTGGACCCCGATCAGATTTATCGTGCACCAGTCCCGTATACACGCTGTTAATTTTTGCGGATGTTCTGTACGACTATTTTAGTATTTTGTAGCGAAGCTGGCAACCCTCCAATCACAAGATCCACTACTTTTTTTTACTTTTCTTTGTCTAGTCCATCGCCTAGGCCCGAACCATTAATCCTCGGATTCCCTTCTGACGCCTTTAACCGCTCGGCCACGGAGGCCTTATCAAACCAAAAGAAAATCCACTATTCTACAAATTATCTGTAATCTTCAATAAAATTTAGTTAAAATGTGATCGGAAAACATATTTGTATAACAACAAATAAAAGTAGAATGCTTTGTCATCCCAAAAATCCACATTTGCTGGATCTACGAGATTTGCAGCATGCTTTGGGGTTAGTTGAATTAACGTCAAGCTAGAATCCAGAAATATTGCCTCGTAATTTGGAACTATGGTCGGCGAGGACAACACAAGCGTTGGCACATCACGAAACCTGAATAGAGATTAATACTAGATCGCCTGAGATTTTACGTAGGTCAGTGCCAGTGCCAGTTCCTTATTTCCGACAGGTCCTTTTATGGATCGTATTTTGACAAAGAGGAACGAAACTGGCAACGCTTCGATCACGAGCTCGTTAGTTATAGTCAAAGTTCACGTCGATATTCGAACTAAAAATCGACAGATTACAAACTGAATATTTTAGCACAGGACCATTATACACCCGCAGCAATCATTGCTGTTTTCGAACCTTTTGATAATTGATAACAGTATTTAATTATTATTAGTTTTTATAATTTATTAATTATTATAACTACTTAATTATTATAATTGTTAATTTGATAATTAATAATAGCAAATTAATTATCAATGATCAATTATCAATAATCAATGATCAATTATCAATGATCAATTATCAATGATCAATTATTAATGATCAATTATTTATTAATTATCAATTTTAATTTATTAATTATCAATTATTTATTAAATTATGAATTATCGATTATCAAATATTTTCTAATTAAATCTAAAATATTAGAAACAAATTAAATAAAAACAAGCAACTATCAAAATAATAAACACCTATTAATAATGAATATGTAACTACTTTAATATCATTTGTCTAAAAATAGATCAAGCACGAAAAATCGCACAGAAATCCACAGCAGTTGGATCCATGGGATTTGCAGCATGCTTTGCTGTTTTCGAATCTTTACGTTCACATTTTATGCATGCAATACTGTATGCTTACTTTTATAACATAAGCTGAAAGCTTAATTGCAAAGAGCATGCTGAATCGCACGCGTGTTGACATAACTATTTGCGCATAACTTCTGGGAATTGTAATTGTGGATTTTGGGAAATGCGAAAATGCGTACTCAAGTTAGTTTTTAACGTCCATGCTGCGAAGCGCGATTAAAAGCACAAGTGTGGACATAGCTATTGGGTTAATACATTCCTAACTCTACCATCTGAACAATAATAGATTTTACTTCATTTTGATTGACCCGATTGGCTGTGGTTTTAAATTATTTATATAAACATTTGTAATAGGGTGAAAACTACTTTTTTTCTATATATCTGGTGCGCAATAATAAAAAAATTTTATGTTTATTGAAATTTAGAATACATTTCAGTGAAATAATATTAATTTTCTTTTGACATTTTTGCCCGTCCCCTCCAGCGTTACGGAACAAAACCGTAATTTACAGAGTGTAATAAAACAAGATTTATTATCCAAATATAGAAAATACTTCAACACTATCATATGATACACGTTTCATTTTGGTTTTAAAAGGCAAAACAAAGCACCATAACTTTCAGAAATACTAAACAAAAAGGCCTCAAAAACTAAAATCCAATTTTCAGGTGTATACAAAGTAGAAACTGTTCAAAATATCTTTTCATTGTCCTGTTATTTTTTATACTCCCTCCACCTCCCATGCAGACTTTTTGCACAAATATTTACAGTTATATGGGTCACAAAGTTGAATTTACTTTCTTTATCTTATTTTAATGTGTTATGTTTTGTATAAATCAAAGATTATTATTTAACGGTGACTACAAAAAATAAATTTTTTCATTTAACAAAAATTTATTTTATATAAACATTTTAGAAATATATATTTATTTTATTTTATGCATTTATGCGTTGTTCATCTACTTCCAATGTTGTGTATTATTTTTAGTAGTATATCCCTGTTATTTTATATTTGGTACATGCTTGATTATATTTATAAAATGTGTGGTATTTTTGTTCCTAATACTTCAAAAATTATTAATAGAAAGATTCCGAATTATATGAAAAGTGGCAAATATAAATGCTTGCGGAGAAAATGTCCGAATTTTTTATAATTGCTCCCTCTACCATATTTCGCAGCCATGTGATTTTTTTCGCAAATCAGCGGAAATCAATGAATTTTATTTTATTGAATGAGTAAGCTGAGTAATACGTATATCAGAATTTAGAAGTAGTATTATTAATTTAAAAGTAGTTTTTAAAGTTGCAAGTGCTTTTCTTTTTAAAAAATAGGAGGGGAGGAGGGAATAAGGTCGGAGCGAGGACCATAGCAAAAAGTCACGCCTCGCCACTGATTACATAAACAACTTTCATTGAACTATGCATACAATTGTATCATTATTTTCGACAACCGCTTTTTTTTATCACTATAAGTATGAAAATGAAATGATTATATCCAATAGTTTAAATCAGATTCTGAATCATAAAAAAATTCGAAGAATTTCTGGGATTCAAGTACGGAAGTTTTGACATAAGAGACCAGAGTGTTCACAGCCGCCACAAGATGGATTGTTTACTAATGCTTGTTAGGTTACAGAATACATTATACAAATAAATTCGGATCTAAATACACTTTCGGATTTATGATAACTATACAAAAGAAGGCAATTAAAAAAGAAACAAAAAAAGTGTTAGCATTTAACGAAATACTTACCTTTTTAGATATATTCACACGTGTCGGGTAATATTTTGAACAAGAAGAAAATAAACAAGAGGTAAATAAAAAACAAAAACTTATGGCCAGATACAGTTAACCTACACCAGCTGTGTTGTTGATATTCAAATTTTCGCATCAATACAGTGAGTAACTAGTTAAAAATGGATATTTCAAAATCAAAAAGAATTAAATATCAAAAGTTATGAATATTTATAATAAGGGAAAGAAAAAAGGTTCAACAATAAATTCAAAGTTATGTTTTTCTTATTATAGTTTGTAATATGTGACGTCAGGTAGTGGAATATTTTCTTCCTATGTATATGTATTTTCACCGTTTATAAAAAAAACATATACTTTTACAGAAACTTTACAATCACAAACAACAACTTTTTTCCAAAACAAATTACATGATAAATACTTTTTTTTCTGGAAACACATCAAATTCATTAAATCTGTGTTCACTGCTCTCTAATTATTATTGGTAAAATGTATTTTAAAATATTAAATTTAACTAGAAAGCCAAAAGCCACGTAATTTATTATGATACTGTTCTTTGTTTCGTGATCTTACGAACAAAGGATACTATTTAAAGAACTTTAAAGAGAAAATTTATTTTTTAACAGCTTGCAAAATATCGACGTCATATTAATTCAACCAATGAAACAACGCTATTCCTCCATTGTGACGTCGTTCCTGTATTTCGGCCAAGGCAGCTTTTGGGGGTCATGAACTTCATGCCTGCCTCTCGCTCCTACGCGGACCAATCAGATGCTGGATTGCTGTCACGTGCTCCCCGTCAGGGTTTGCAAGTCATCAAGCGATAAGAAACAACGCAGACTGAAAAGACGTCAGGTGGTAATGTTCTGAGTAATCGCAAAAATCTTTTGTTTTCGACTTTACAATTGGCAGAATAGACTTATTTAGTTTTAGGTAGTCAAAATTAACACAGGTAAGTGCGTTTCATTAAGTTATAATCATGAAATTTTCCTTTGAAATGTGTGGTATATACTAGTGAAAGCAGGATAAAGAGCGTCTTATTATTGCTTGACTTTTAGGCTTAAAGTTGTTATTTCCTGCTGACATTGTTCTTATGTTTCTTAAT
The DNA here is from genome assembly GCA_963932185.1 of Troglohyphantes excavatus. NCBI lineage: Eukaryota > Metazoa > Arthropoda > Arachnida > Araneae > Linyphiidae > Troglohyphantes > Troglohyphantes excavatus. Next base: position 3,433,743 of record OZ010674.1, read on the forward strand.
TAATGGGTTATTGTACAGCATAAAACGCTGTTGGATTGTATAATGTCTTCGAGATACAGCCGTTTCTTTGTCTTAATAGAAATACTTCGATTTTGAGTCTTGTTATTGTCGTCGTATGCTAATTCTGGGAACAGCTTCATACGGAATGGGAAAGCTGAGTCAAAGGGCAGTGAGATGTTTTTATTGTTTCCCAAATTGAAAACATGATATTTTGCTGATAGGAAAACAGTATTTACCATGTATGTACCATTCCATTGCTGTTTAAAACCTCAAGCTTCTAAATTGTTTGTTAAACTTTGGCGTGGTGTAATCAATAATGAAATGTTAAGTGTACGCTCTTGTGGAAAAAGATCGTGATAATTTTGTTTTGAGTACTTTATATCTTTCCTGTATTTAGAATGGATGATCAGCGTAATCAAGCAAAGTAATACTTTATGGAATATTTGGTATTGATATTTATTTTGTCCTCTAAATACTTGAATACGATTAATAATGTACTTGTTACGTCATCGCTTCAATTTATACAGAATTAGTCATCGGTATTCAATTGCCAGTTAGTGTTTTAAAAATATTTTCATTTATAAATTTAATAGTGTATTAGAAATTACAAAATTATCATAAATGTCGATTTTTGCATAAAATACATTCAGATATTTAACGACTTGTTCAGAGTGGTAACAGGCAGAACAAGGAAAACGGTTTTGTTTATGGAAATGTAAAATTTTGAAATAATGCACCTTTTCATTACTGAATTTGTAACAATTTATTTTTCATAAACAGGAACTTTGTTCTATAATAGACAATACTTCATATTTTTTTTTTAATTAAGACTTTTGTGAAGCATTTATAACAATTTCCGATTATAGTTGTATGACAAAATAATATTTTTTTCAGGTCAGTGAATTTTAATGTCTTTTTTTTCAATTAAACCGGATTCAAAAGTTAATTTTGATTTAAAAAAATTCTGTCATTTAAAAAAGTTTCCAGCATTTATGACAATTGGAGAGGTTTTGTTAAATGAATCTTAGTTTTTTTTTGTATTTAACCGAAAATCACGGTTGATTTCGGCAATTCAGTAAACATCGGATGGTAGAATTGAGTTGTCGTACTAACTACAGACAGATTTTTAATTTGCCTTTTATTAAAAACTAGCAAAAGTACCCGTTCTTCGCACGGAAATAAATAAAATAACGACAAATAACTGAAAATATATACATTTCCTCTCCTGCCTGGGATAATTGCATATACCATTTTAGAATTCCTCTTTAAAAAGTGATAGCTTTTTTTTTATAATTTAAAATATTTTTATGTTTAATAAATTAGAAGTTAAAAAAAAGTAAAAATATCCCTATACTACTTGGTTGCTAAAACACCGATAAAAATCGAATAATTTCTAGTTTATCTCTCATAAGGTGTGGAATTTTAAAAATTAAACATTCCTGCACAAAAATATTTTTAGAAATTAATATGAATTTCTTTTCGGTATGGGTATACATAGTTACATTAAATACCATAATAAAAAGCGACGTTTTTAAAATTCTCCAAGTGGAATAAGTTGATGGGTATAAATAATATACTATTGTGTAGACGAAAGTCAGACGTTTCGTACATGCCGATTTTTAAGCCTCCCCTTTTTGCGTTTGTACCAGGTGAAAATAAGTGTACCGCTATCATTAATTCAACGTGGAATTAGCCTATATGGATAAATGACATACCATCGTGTAAAGGAAGGAAGGCCGTTTCAATCATTGTAGGCCATTTATTCTCTCCCCCTCTCAACCTTGTACCGAGTAGGGGCCCAATACAGCGCGGTCTGTACATAACCGATTTTTTTAACACGGATGCCGCAATTTATTTGTGAAATGACTATAATTATATTTTAGTTTACAGTGCTTACTTTAATCGATAAAATTTTAATTACTGTTGTCATCATTATTGAAAGATAATGTGCATTTTAACAGGTATTTTATATGAATAATTATTTACACAAAGCTATGATTTTTTTTTATCTAAGGAAAAAAATATTAAATTAAATAATAAACTAAGCGCTATGATCTTCATTTTTATATTATTTTTAAAAATATTTTCATCAAGGAGGGTTTCATTAAATTGCAGTTTTAAAGGAATAACTTCAAGCGTGAATTTTAATTAAACTTCTGAATCAATTTCGATATTGAAATGTTCTGAAGCTGTATGGAAGTGAAAAAAGCAGCAGAAACAGATAACATAATTTTTTAAAGCTGACCAAATTAATAAATTTGATAAAGAACTTAAATGATTTAACTTTCAAACATTCCGAATTTCCCTGTTCCCAGTATTGCAATTTTGATTTGATTATTTCCAAATGCCCGTTCCAATGTATCGTTTAGGCTACATCTTTGTAATATCTTCGACCAACAACTTGTGTGTCTAATTAATAGTTTGCATTTTTGTCCTCAATAATGCAGAACATAAGAATGTAAATTGCGGCCAGAATAAACCTAAACGTTTTTTGCAAATAAACTGCCTCAAATTCTTTATCAAAGTAAGAATAAAATTAACAGCCCAGCATAAATAAATACTCAACCAAAAATAGTATGTTTTGAAATACTACACAACTTTCTTTTACTACGCCCTGCCCATGTTTTAAAGAATTCCCTTGAATAATATTATTACAGAAGAATAACCACCTATTTTAATTTTAAGTTCATTTTTTTTATTTACGGATCAATTTATTAAAAATTCGGTATTTACTCATTTTGTTAAACAATTTTTCCTAAAATTTTGATTTTGTGATACTGTTATTATAGAATTCGCATCGAAAAATACCTGTCATACAAATATTTAGTAAGTTTCCACAGCAAATTACAGCCAAGGCGCACTTCTGCCAAAGAATACACTGTTATAACTTGGCGATAGTTTAGCAAACGGTGCAGTATATTATAATCTCACCATGTACTTTCAATAATTTTACATTTAATATTTAATGATCGCCATTCAATGTTTTAAAAGGAAATATTCATTGGCACATTAAATAAAATATTTTCTAAATTATCAGTCGGTATCTGTGAAATTTTATTCTTTAATAACATTAAAAAGTCTAATAGAGTTGAAAATTCACAAAGAAACCAAGCTTCGTACATTTAAAAAAAAATACTTGCATAAAATATTTTTCAAATAAATAAAACGGACGTTCATACACAAATTACTCGCATTTTGGATGAATTGTTCTAAAGTTCGATCTAAGATAATTAAATATACTTACAATAATCCTGTATAAAACAAAAGAGATAAAACAATTATAACATTTTAATACAATTCTAAACCATTTCTTTAAGATAAAATTCTGGTTGTTTTAATTTTTGAATGGTTCCGTATTGTAGCAAACAGCCCAATGTATATACATTTTTCAATAATTATTAAATCAAACAAAACCTATGACGTCGTTTTTATATTGCCAATAACGAACAATTTTATTTTAAATTGCAAACGATATTTTCATCCGTGTTAAGTCAATGGAATCCATTAAAATAGTTATAACATACGATTGAAACATCGTACAAACTTAAAAATTATCACAAAAAAATTCTAATTTTTCAAGTAAAGTATTCTATAAATTTTATAAAGCTACGTTTTGTAGTTATGGAGTATTCCGTGATAAGATCGGAATTCTAATTGGTTTATAATTTTGTTATATTATATTTTCGCTTTTCTCCGTTGATTTTAACTGATTTTACTGTTGCCACTTCGTGAAACTTTGATGACGTACGCTGAAAAATGTCATAACATTCGAATGGAACATCGTAGAGACTTGAAAATAGTTGCGTTAAAATTCTTATTTTTTGAACTAACTATTCTGTGAATTTCAAAGCTCTGCGTTGTGTAGTTACGGAACCTATAATATACTGACAAACCAACAAACAAACACACATCCGGACAGATTTTGGAGATTTCTGCTTTATATATAAGATTTATGTTATTAACTAGGAATATATGTAGATTAATATCAGATATTAAAGTTTGGAGCGGATATAGTATAAGACATTTGGGCCACAAGTTTTTTTTTTTGCTATGTTTTATAGGAGCGATAAATTTATAGTATGGCAACCCCACCTGACATTGTTGGTATTTTCCGATTCTTGTGGCGACTTTCAATCTGGCAACCCTATGATGTCGCACTGCATAATCGTTTTTGTGCGTTCGCAGAACTATGTTTAACGGCAATTTTTCGCTGTAAAAAAAAAACCTGAGCCAAATGTCCTTTACTACATCTGTTCTTAAAGTTTTTTGCAGTGTTTTAAGCAATTTTTAAAAATAGCTTCTTGTCTTTTTTTTCGCATGAATTGTCGCCCTTTCCAACTCGCATGATTATAAAAAAATTTGCAACTTTTCTTCCTTTGCATTTTTAATTGGGTTTGTCAAGTATTTGATTATTACCAGTTAACTAAAGTGCTTTTTAACTAGTTTATAAATTATCCTCTTTAACGACGAGCACTTGCTAATTCATAAAATTGCTCAGTAACTCTGTATCCCTAACCATTAGCTGGTTAAGATAATGTTGCAATAGTTACATAACGGGCTATTGTTGTTAAAGATCCTGAAGGAATTGCCCATTGGACTACTGCCTTAAAATATTTAACCATGGTCGGATTATAATTGGCCGACCACTTATAAACAGACTAGAGTCCAAGTGAGTATAGTATTATTAAACATTGACTTATATGAACGACAAACACATGGGATGGCTTGATCTTTGAGCACTAGACAGCTACCACAACAAACTGGCTTCTGTTCATTTCTGCAAGAGGGAATGAGGGTCTGGTCCTATACCCTATAGCAGCGCATGGGCTCCGCTAAAAGTGTGTTTACGAAAAGTAATTGAGCTGAACAATTAAATATCTAAAAGTCATCAATTTGGGTACAATGCAGTTCTAACAAAATCATACTTTTTCTGTGACGAATTTAAATGCTATCTTTTATTTATATACCTTTTGCCTTTGTGCAACTGCATTGAACCAACCTGTCATAAAATTAAGTTGTCACATAGATCTTGCCTACATATAAAGTTATCATCTGTTTGCTTTAGTGCCATCTTTATTTTAACCCCAATAACTAGAATTTATGTGATGCCATGACCTTTTTATCTGACACTCAAAAACTAAATTTACGTAAGAACATTTTTTCCCTAATAATTCTGTGTGATATCTAAACCTCGTGTACCATAAAACTTGTCTAACCTGTTCCTCCATTGCCTTTGAACAGTTCCCACACTCCTGTAAAACAGGAAAAATAAGCAAATTTTATAGGAAATCTAGGAGAATTTTCTAAAAATGCTTGTTACATTCTTTTCTTATTGTTATTGTTGTAATATCATAAAAATAAAAATGTTAAATTTTTGATTTTGCATACTTTGCTATGTTATTATTTGCAAGAACTTTGCTTTATTTTTCCAAGCCTTGGGAAAAATCAAAGAATTTTGATCAAAATATTCCTTGTTTGAAGCTACAAAATAAAAATTACCTTTAATTTGAAATGCACCAATTATTCAATTAGACGTTAGTGTTTGATTAGGCTGACTATCTTAACCACAATGTTTTTATATAAGCATTATTAAATGTTATCACATTTTAATTTCTTAAATTTTACAATTAAAATTTAGTTTAAATGTGCATTTAATATTGTGCAATATATAAGGGTGTAGAAAAATGGAAGCTTCTATATTTTCAACTGCTAGTCTATTAAGTTGGCTCATAAGTATGCATATCAATGCTTCCAAACTGGTGGAATCTGGAATACTTCTACATCAATAGTGTTCATTTATATTTACCTAATGCTATGTTCACTTTAGGCGTTTTTTTTTAAGGGCAGCCCCCATCTCAATAGTGTCCACTTGCCATTATTTTGAAAAAATTATACCCTTTTTAGTCAAGAGCAAGTGCCTTTGTTCTTGTCTGAGAAGGGCAAAAAAGGCATCTATTTCAGCATTTTAAGAGCGTTCATCACACAATTCGAAACTAAGAATCGCGATCAGCGCCCTCTACATACTCGTTTCAGAAGGCGGGGCGACAAACCGGATAACTGAGGGGGAAAAAATTCTCCGCGTTACAACAAATAGTTCCGACTTGAAAATAAAATTATTTACTAATTCTTTCAAATATCCTCTTTAAACTATCGACTCTAGACATTTTAAACAGGCTATTCTATTTTTCGTGTAATTATAAAGTATCTTTTTGCTTTATTTGATACATGTTAAGGTAGAAAGACCACGTCTTTACCACACCCCAATGTCTCTTTCAAACCAATACTGGATAACCAAATCTCCCCTCACAGTAAACGCGGAGGTAATTACTCGTAAATGAACTCTGCTATACTTGTCACTGCAAAGAGTCCTTTCTTCCCCTGTCGTCTTGCCTGAAGGGGAGGGGTAGAAGGACAATGGCATTGTATGAGGTAGTTCCAGTACCCCCAACTATCCCGAAGGCTATAAGACGCGCAAAGAAGGTCTCCGCGATGCTTCTTAGATCTGTAGCCCTGAGAACAGGTCTGTCAGGGGCTAGAAGATTTCTATACGATGTCGATATTCGAATCCACAACCCTCTAACTATGAGCTGAAAGCTTACCTCGGATCACCAACTAGCCCTCACAGATGAAAATGTTGAGGATTTAATTAAAAAAGTTCGAAATCAGCCTGCACTTTTTTCAAAAAAATTAAAAAAAATTATTGAGATTTGCACAGGACAAATGTCTAATAATCTAAATTTGAGAAATTTTGGACTAAACACGTTTTGAATGTTTGTTCACTAATTATTTAAAAAAAATAAGAACTATAACGCATCTAAAATTGTTTTTTACGATATTGCCAAATTGATACATTTGTAAGGTAAAAATAAAATAAAATCCATGTTCGATTTTTATCATCATTATTTATTATTACTTTTATTAACTCGGTGATAACAAATTCTGATTTAAAAGCCTAATAAATAAGTTTTCCTATACGACCATAAACTTTACCCTTATAAAACCTGGATTTTATTTCGCTTTAAATGCACGTTAAAAGAATATGATATTTAATTTACATACGAATTAAAAACCTAAAGTATCTAAATATGAGAAAAATTAAGTAATGATTTTATAAATTCTTGACAAAACTAGCAGTTTCATAATTTAGTACAATTATAGAACACTGCCTCGTAATATTAAGCGATGGACATATGACGAAGAACTTCACGCACCAGATATTAGGGTGAGAACATTGAACCAGTACAGATTTAATGTGCGTAGTACACCTTCTACATGGCGAATGTTTGTTTTTTTGCTGACGACAAGGAATGAAACTTACAATCCTTCGATTTTGAGCTCGCTGCAATGTCAATGTTGATATTCGAATCCACGACCTTCGAATTATGAACCATTAGTTTTACCGCTAGCCCTGACGAAAAAAACAGATTATCCTGGTATATTGTATTCATCCTGGTTTTCTTTTCAATACTTTTAGTTTTGTAGATTTTTATATTTCTAGAGTAGTACAGCGAATAGTACATATGAAGGGTCCAGGGGCACTTACTAATTAAATTTTGTGAAAAAAAATTTATAAACGAATCTGACAACCTTCCGATCAAGAGATCGCTACAACTTGTCAAGTCCACGTAGATATTGGAGACCTCGTAGCCTCGAGGTCATCATCCGGCTATCAATCAAAGGATTTCGAGATCAGTGGTTCGAATTGGCATGATGACTGGATGAGGAAAAGATGAAGTGATCTCGTGGGCGGAAGATTGCCAGATTAGCTACATAATTACAAAAGTCGTCTGAAAACACCCTCAATCTCCACCGGCGTGAATATAAGACTGGTACACGTTAAATATAATTGTGGTTGCCAGCTTCGCTAATAAAATACTAGAAAGTCGTCTAAAAATACCAAAAAATTATACTGGTGTGTCTACTGAACTGGTGTATGGTAAATCTGATCGGGATCCAACGCCTATTGAGGCCGGCGCCGTCGGGTGCCAACTCAAATGTCGTCTACGTCATCTGACCGTGGTTCAAAATTATAAAGCAGTGTCCACAGCGAAGAGAAAGACAGAAGTACACTGCCTCGTAAATTTGAACCATAACGAGGTCATCAATTGAACTGGCACGCAAAGCCCCTGTGTAGGCGTGAGGACGTTTAGACCATGAAAGATTTAACGTGCATCCGTCCGCTCTGTACCCGGTGGAAGGACAACAAGATATGTGCTCTCTGCATTGTCGCATTCGGTGTTCGAATCCACATTCCTTTGATTATAATAATAAGGCCGCTATGCATATAACTTCATTTTCTCCAAATCAGTTACGTTTCAGCTACCTCTTTCCAGTCTTATAGAGATTCTAGTAGTAATCAGTATAAAAGGATTAAATTTGTTTTCCTCATTGTGAACATTTGTGCGGACTGGGGAGAGATATATAACAAAAGGAGGTTATCACGTCAATCACACCCTAGAAAAACCGCCTGCCTCCCCTCCCCAGACAGGTTACAGGTTTTCTTAGCAAGAATGGTGACAAAGAATCTTCTCACCAAGTCTACAACCTTCTGTTCTCGGAAACGCTCTCTAAAATGTAAATGTCTCATTTCCTTCCTTTTTTTTGCATTTGAATAGAAGTTTTCGCGGGGCAGCTTTTACAAGCGCATCGGCCCGCGGCCGCAAGCTGGGCCTAATTCGACTAGGGTGCCTCATTTAATAAGATTACACTTTACAAAAAAAATCAAATACAAAAGAATTCATTTTTGAGAAAAATGCTGTGAAGTAGTTTTACCCTTATACCCTTTATATGTAGACAACAAAGATTTGTTATTAAATTTTTGTTGCTAAATGTACGCTGATTTTACACAGTTTGCGTTTATTACCTCTGGGGATGTTCATTTAATACGTCATGCATGAGGGGTAGCAGTAACCACGTTTTTTTTTTGTTTTTTTTTAGAAAAATGTCGAAATTTCATTCACATAGTGGTTATCATGTGAAACTATGTCCTGACATAAGGGAGATATTTAACGTATTATTTTTTAATATTTATATTCACGACTTTACATGCTATCGCGTATAAACTGATGTTTTTTTAAATACATATATTTTGCAATATAAAAATCCGTAAAAATTAATAATTAAAAACGCTTTTCGTAATATTATCCTGTAATGTGATGTCGATAAAAATACTGCATTTTGCAGAAAATGAAAATAAAACACTTGGCAATGTTGTTTGAATGCCAAACGGAGTTGAAAGCTTATATTATTTAAAAAAGTTGTATATATATTTTTAATAGAAATTAACTCCAGTAACAAAAAAATGCACTTCTTAAACTTCACATTCATTATTTTTAATACTAACAATGCAATAACACATCAATCAAAGTTTAAAAAAATTCTATTCTTCCAATTGGAAATAATTTATCGTATTCGGCAAAGTGTTTTGGTTGCCAATTGGCAACCGGAGTTTTGGAATGGAAAAAGTTCTATAACTATTGAACGTTTGCAGATACCCACATGAAACAAAGTGCAGATTTTAAACTGAGAAACTATTGTTCAAATGGTGCAAGTTTTATAAAAATCCGTGTAGTAGTTTTTGAGTTAAATCCGGACAAACAGACAGACAAAAAAAATATTAATGAGATTTTCTGAATCAGTGTATTCTAATTCGTGAAGAAAACTCAAAATGAGGGGTTTTGTTCGATTCCACAGACAGACACTCCATTCTTATATATAAGTATAGCTGTTTGGTTCTTTAACTAGTAATAAAGTAAATTTTTTTAATGATATGTTTGTTTTAAATATACAGAATAGAAATTTTAATTATTAATAATTTTTTTAAAAAAAATTGAAGTTAATCACGCTAAGTATATTTTAAAGTTTTTTTTTGCTGATCTTTTAGCTGGATTTTCTAAATAGAATAAATTACATAATTGTATTTTTATAAGAGGAAAAATTACATTCATACTAATTTATCTCTATCAAACTTAAACATTTATTATTATTATTATTTAATACATAGTTTAACACTTCAAGTAGAATATTAGTAACATGTGATCGTGATCATATATATTGTTATTATGAAAATGTAAACTAATCAAATAAAAATTGTATGAATTTAAAGTAGGAAACAAATAAAAGTTTGATAAATATTTAGAATTTAACATACATAAATATGAAACAAATATAAAAATATACATAAAGTACTCATAGATGAGATTAAAAAAATGAAAAGAGATTACAAATATTCAATAAATTGTACATAATAAATTTAACTGCATGATTGTTAATAAAGTGCATAGCCAATAGAAGAAACGCAAGAAAACACCAGACCAGGCCGTTTTTCAAATATGCTAGAGATATGGGAGCCTCATTCGTAAAACAATTTATAATAAAAAGATTAAAATATGCGATATTTTATTGCTTACTAATAAAAACACCTACTTATCCGGTAGATGACTTTTTTAATATTTTAATTCATAATTAATTATATAATTACAAGAAAAAAATAATTTTCTTATATCTAATTACCTAAAGATTGCAATTATTTTGGTAGGAAAGCGAGAAACTGCCAACAAAATATATCAAAAGCAAATATTATTTTACTGATAAATTTAGATTTAAAATATAGACAAAAATTGAAATATTTCAAATAGTTTCCAAAGAAATTCAAATTTAATTCATTAGTACCAAATTACATTAGCAAGCCTTGAGGAAAATAAGCTAATGTTAAAAACAATTTTTTTTTTAAATAAATCTTTCATAACCTATTAAAATTGAAGAATTAGAAGTTAATTCATATGAATAATAACTTTTGCTTTAGTGAATGTAAAATTATTCTATGTAAATTCATATGAAATTATAAAGTCATACATTGAGATTTTTTTTAAATCTTATAAGTAATTTATATTTAGGCAGTATTTTTTCTTATTACATGCCGTGTGTATGACGCAATACCTACAGGGAGAAAAACATGGCCTTGGTGCCAATTTTCAGAATCACGACAAATTGAAAATTTTCTCGATGAGAGTCCCAAAAGTTATTAATTAAACATAAATCCATGCTGGACGAAAATATCTTCCCCTTATGTTCATTTTGCAATATGTGAACAACCCCTCGCACGATCCGGCCAAATTTACTTACATTCAGACACTCTGTACAACTTCGGAGATTACGACTGGACATACTATTTGCGGTCCGCTATGGTATTTTTTGGTTCATGTCAAGAGCCATAAAATTATTTGCGTTTGCTCGTAATTAATTATACTGTTTGTTTTACTGAAACATGTTTCAAGGTAGGGACATTTCATGTAAGTGTTATTTAAATGCAAAAGAAGATGAAAAATGTTGGGTCCATAATTTAAATACAAAAGAAGATGAAAAATGTTGGGGGTCCATAATGAAAAAGTGCTGTAGTAGAAGGTTATTCAGGTTATCCTATATAAACTAATAAAATTACAGAAGGGCAATATGTGTTTGTATTTATTTAATCCCATCTAAAAAACTAATAATCCGATTTCGATGACACAGTTCGAAGTTAGAATTCAGATTCCGATGGTTAAACTAAATTTCCCAAATATAAGCTATTCTAAATTTAACTAATTATTTTTACGATTATATTTACTTGTTGTTAATAAAAAGTATTTGAAAATTGTGAAAACTAAAAAAAATATTTGTTTAATTTTTAAAACTCAAAAGCCGGCTATGCATACAAGCTCGTTTCTTCGAAATCAGTAGTGTAAAATAAATATGTATTAAAATAAACTTACAGTATACAATTTACAATTTGGTAAAATCAAAATATGTGTTATATTAACAAAATAATAATCTTACTGTTTACAAGCCTGGAAAAACGAAACCTTAAATAAGTAGAAATGTTATATTTCTATTTGGCAATTTTATTTAAAACAAGTCAAATGTAATCACTGTAATATATTTGCTAACTTTCATATGTCTAAAACAAATGTATTAATTTGAATCAAAATGTTATTTATAAAAATTGACATAAAAGTAAAAAAAAAATACAAATTAAATATGAACTTTTTAAAAGAAATAGCCGCACGTGAAACCTGAAAACGAAATATTTCATGAATGTCATTTATATTCAAAAATACTGACGCTAAACGAAAACATTTCTTTCTAGTATAAAAATCGAACAACACAGCTCTTGTCCCAATGTGGAATTTAAAATTAAACCAAGGTGAACACGCCGATTTCCTTATCTAATATCCCAGGGCTTCTCACCGTTTTTCGACTACACACACAATGCAATTCGCCACAAAAGGAAGAGCCCCCCCCCGCCTCACTGAGGTCCATTCATTGGGAATCATCAATCAAGCTGTCGAAGGGAGGAGTCTCGAACTACGATGTATTCCTACATTAGAAGACGGACAATCGTTTTTTTTAATGCTTTTTTTTCTCCAATATTTCTAATAATTACATTTCTATAACTTTCAAAAATGCAAAAGTGGTACCAACGGAAAGAGAATAAAAAGATCTAGGCTTCGGCTTTTTTTTATTTTTCATTGTGATAATTTAAAAGGTATTTATTAGCGTCTAAATATAAACATTCGAGGAAAAGGATTTTTGTAAAATAAATTAAAAATACTTCCAATCAAATTATCAAAAATCTAAAAACGCCATTTCACAGAAAACATTTCAAACTTTTATATGTTAAAAAAAATAACTTGAATATTTTTAAAACTCTTTGAGATAAAAGAAAAATAGGAATGTCCTATACTTTAACATTGAGAATTCGAAATGTAGGTGGCGTGTTGCGAACAGCCTTAAGTTTAAATTTAACTATCTGTGTTGCGCAATTATGATGATTATGTGATTCATTCATAAATCCTATTGTTTGACTGAATATGAAATGCAATGTTTCTTGAAATCGAAGATGGTTTGGGCAAGGTTACCAGATTAGGCATTTTATCACCAAATTTTAAATTAATTAGCCCTTTTATCATTTTTGTACAATTTTTGATTAAGGCTACTTGTTTGTTTTTAGCAAATGCGTTAATTTTTAATCATCATATTTTGGAATTTAAGTAATATCTAAATAAATAGCATCAACTTTGTAACGAGTCTGATTAGATCTATTTACCAATTTGGTTTAGTGGGGGGAAAAATAATATTTTACACTAAACTAATTTTAAAATTGCCAAATAGTATTGATCCTACCCTGTTATAGAAGTGCATTTGCTAATTGTCCCCATAAACCAGTATTGAAAAGTGTTCTCCTTATTATTGAAGCCGACCAATAAACAATACATTTTACATTTCACGACCAAGAAAGTTTTTGAAATTGCAGTGAAGGTACTTTTTAGTTATAACATCCGTATTCCTACCAGGGAAAAAAATATTGGAGAAGAAAAGTTGGCGTGTTTCAAAAGGTTACATTTTTAATCTTGTCTCTGCAAAAGTTCATTTTAGAATTGTTGGTTAGTTTGCACTAGATCAAACCTACACAATGGGCTATTGGAAGATAGTATCTAAGAAATAATTACAATTGGTGGGTTGAAAAAATATTGCACAAATTATACATAATGAGTTATTGTCCAAATGTTGATAATTTTTTTTTAATTCTTCGGAAAGGGATTTGTATTTGAGCTGATGTGTTTCCTTCCTTGTGTAGGTATTCTAATGGAGCGTGATACGAATCAAATGTCCCAAAGTCCCTCCCTGTGTCGATCTGGTTGCGGTTTCTACGGCAGCCCCAAAACGGATGGTCTGTGCTCAAAATGTTACAAAGATGCTCTCAAAAGGAAAAATGCCAACCCTGCACCCTCCCAGCTCAGTGGTCGAGGCAGCCCTACTGCATCAGCTGCAATAAGTAGTGAGTATGGTTTGGATCGATTGATATTGACTGTTGGGTAACGCCCTCAAACCTGGTATTAGGGAATCAACAAACGAGTTGACTTATCTAAACCATGTAAAGTTTTGTGGTGTCACAGAAGTCATTTAACTAGAGCCAAACTATATTTGTATGCAGTTCCTTCCTTTTGCCTAAGTGTTTTTTTTTTTTTTTACTTAAAAGCATTTTTGAGAAATATTTGTTCCTATTAAGGATGGAATATTTTGTGTAGTTTTGTTCACTAATCGAGATATTCACTTATCATAGTCGTGTGTGTTCCGGAACACATTGATATTTAAATTATAGCAAAGCTGTTTGGAATTGTTTCTCCTTGGTCCGAATTTGCCCCAATATGAAATTTTACTTGTGATGAACAACAGTGAAACAAAATCTTCTAAAAACCAACGTTCAATTTTCTTAATTTTTTTTCATTTTAGGCGAACCTTATTTTTGGAAAAATGCTTTTCACAAAATTTCACTGGGCACTCAATTACATTTCATATGCTTTTAAATAATATCAATTTTTTTTAATAAACAGATTGATTAAAGAGTGTGTTAGAAACCTTTTCAAACGGTATATCTTATTTACTACATGCATACTGCTAATTTTGTTTTTAATTAAGTTATAACTGATTATTTTATAATTGACTATTTTCATATAAAAATTCTTTTTGTTATAAACTGAAGCAAACGTATTAAATTGGGAGTGAAATTCAACACAATTTTTATTGTCGTGCATAATGGTACTAAACTCCTTATTCTTTCTTAATGTTCTTAAAAGAATCCTTTTCTTATGATGCAGTTAAGTGATTTTCTTTTAAGCTCTATATGATTGATCTCTTGTCTTCAGATATCTCAGATTGTGATGACAAAGCCCTCCTTCAAAAAGATGTCGATTTATCCACAGCTTCTCCAACAGTTCCGGCCGTTGTTGTAACCCCACCTAGTCAAGACCAGAGCATACCTGAAGTACAATCACATTGTTACTTTTCATACCAAATGAAATTATATTTGCCAATAAGTTATCTAAAATGTAGAGTTGATTAGAATTGTCTGCATTCAGTAATATAGATGATTTTTTTCACACAAGTTGAAAATCCCGGGACAAGTTACAAATTTATATATATATTACCAGCAAAGTACAAAATCCAGGTATTTTATAGAATGCCTGCGTTTTTTAGGCCAAGTATAAAATGTAGGGATGAACCGGATAGTGGTTTTGCCGGATATCGGATATCCGGCGCACATTATAAATCGGATATCCGAACTGGATTTTGCCGGATATCCGGCAGTTTATTTTTTATGAAAATAACTTCTCATACACACTAGAAAAAACGGAAATCGGTCAAAAATTTAAAAATATTTTTTTATTCTGTAATATTTCCCAATTCCTTATCTTTAAAGTGATACCAAAATTGAATAAACATTCAAAAAACTTTTTTATTTACAAAGGGTTATACTAGGGTACTGCTAGCAATTGTCGTATGTTTTGTACATTTTACACTGAATAATTGTAATTTTACCATATGCCTTTTCATTCCAAACATGAAAACTCAAGTTTGCTTAAACTTTTGACAAATTTATTTTTTATTTCAACTTTATATTAGTTGTGAGATGTGATGACCCTCCACCATAACGATTCGTTAAAAATATAATTTTAAAGTTAAAAATTTGAAAAAAGTGTTTTTTTTTAAGTCTCTATTGGTTAAAGGGAGAATCTGCACGCTGTGAATACATTGGTAGAATTTTCAGGAAAATACTTAACGCAAGAACAAAGAAAATTGATCGCTGCAAAAAAAAAATCTTCGATGTTTTATTCATCCGGATATCCGGCACTTTACTTCCGGATATCGGATAGTTAAAAAGCAGTCGAATAGGCCGGATATCCGTTTCATCCCTAATAAAATGTGCAAATTATTTAAATCTATTATATATATTGCGTAGGCATTCTAGAATACGTATTGATTGCTATTTAGGCACAGTATGAAATGTTATTCTTGAAGCTCGTAATTATTATATAAGACTCAATTTATGATTATATGATGTTAAATTCAGACAATGTAACTGCAAAACATCATTTAAAAAAAAATTGGTGATTTATTTGGAGGGTTAAGGCTATTGTCAATCAAGTTCCATATTGTAATTTCGGACTGAAAAACTAATTAATAAAACTTCTGCATGTCACCATTTTTCCTGTTTAAGATTAACAGGGAATTTGAAACTTAAAATTTGGCATTGTTCTTGCTTTTTTTCTATCTCTAAGGTTGGCCTCCACGTCTAGTTTTTTGTAATAATATCGGAAATTTGGTAATGCAATTTGTTGGTTTACACACACATCGGTTATACAACAGTTTTGTTTAATACTTTCAACTAATAAAAATAAGTTTTTTACATTTTAATTTGGAGAACTAATATAAATCTGTGGTTGTGGTAGCTTTTTAAGTATTAAAATTTTCTTGAGCCACTCGAATTTCAAGTTAAAATCTAGGAAACTTCAGTTGTTTTTTATTGCAAATTGTTAAATTCATATTTTGCTAAAATATAAATTTTCACTGCAACTAAAATGCAAAAACAAAACAAACAAAAGTTAACAAACGAATTTTATAATATGTACTACAATTTATTAATTATAAATATTAAAAATATAATAAATATTAGTTTTCTTTATACTTTTAAAGTTATAAATATATTGTTTAAATGTTTCCGAAAAAGTTAGTTTTAGGACTTGAATTTTTTTTATAAAGGAATAGCTGGAGTATGGTTATAAAAACATATACAGAATAATTTACTATTAATGCAAATGGCTGGACTGTTTCTCGTGAATTGATTGTGCTGAAATCTGCCCGTTCTAAGAGTGCCATTTTCATTCCAGACCTCCAAACAGAGCCTCGTGGAGTGTGAGGCGTCCCCTGCCAGCCCCGCCTCCTCTGATAAAGGGGATGGCGAGTCCTCTCAGCAGGATGACCCCTTGGAGAAAGACCAGAAAAAGAAGAAAAACAGATGCCACATATGCAAAAAGAAAGTGGGATTGACTGGTAAGGCCCCTCCCTAATTTCTCGGGTTTAGTAAAAATTGTGGGGTATTTCTGCTGCCTTTCAATAGTTTTAAACAGGGATTAAATTATTCCACTTACTGTATATACTCGCATGTAATCCGATAAATTTAAGTCAAATTTTTCATCAAAAAGTAGTGGAATCCGTAAAAATTTATAATATAATTTTACTAAAATGGAATAAGGAGATACGTTAAAATTAGGCGGATTCTTCTAGAACCGCTTTGACACACTTCCGAGATTGAGAATGTACGTCACATGTGCTGAGTAAGACCGTTCTGGGCCTTGTAAATTGCACTACTCGCATGAATAATCGATTTAAATAAAAAGTGTATATTTTTCTAAATATTTCATTGGTTTGTAGAAGCTAGTATATGTTACTTCTATAAGATTTAGGAGGGAAGACTAAAAAGTAGACATTGTGCATTACGAATGACTTTAAAGTCTGTCTTTTTTACTCGATTTCAATAATTAAACAATTTATTTCCCCAATAAAGATTTTATTCCTTGATAATATTATGTACAGATATTAATAGTTGTCTTATTAGGATTTTGGATGGAATTGACTTTAGCGCTAAAATAGGGTCTTTGCTAATTGTGACACCAGAACAAGTGGCATAAGCTTTTAAGCCTGATGAATCGTCGCAAACTTCTAGAAAGATTTTTTCTCCGACCCCTGCATGTGTCGTCCTGATTCTGGACCGCTTGTCACAATTTAGTAGCTGTCTAGGTTATAAAATATATAGCTCCTTTAAGAGGACCTGAAACAGCCAAATGAATACTACAGTGTTCATTCTAGAAATAAAAAGGGGCAGGGCGCTGTTAGCAGAAAAAGGGCACCCCGTTGTTGGAAAGGCACTTCTTGTTTTTAAAAGGGCACTTTAAAAAAAATGGGGGGGGGGGGCACCCGTTGAAACATCGGACCGGTGACCAAAAAAAAAAATTCTGATTTATTGGTTGACATTGCGCTACAGCTGCATATTGGGCTAGTGGTGACGGCTCGGGGCTTATCTCGAAGGAAAGAACAGTACAAAATTGATGTCACTTTGTGGAAATACTACTTGAAATCCAAAATTTGACATTTTAAAATTAATGTTTTCGCTAAAACCCAAATCGGTAAGTAGCCCGAATTAGAGCCCTTACAAAACTGATGAAAAGGCTACTAAAATCCAAAATTTAATAATAATATGTCTAATCTTGTAATATCGCGCCACACCATCTTACAGGCAACCACTAGATTTCGCGCAATGCCCCGTGCTCGAAATTACCGCGGAATCATCACGATTTCAAAACACGCTTAGTTAAAAAGAAGTTTGTTTTTCTACTCTCCTAATTCCCTTAATTCCAATTTACACAAAAAAAAAATGTAATCGATGCCTTTTTTAAAGGCAGCTAGGAAAGCAAGGATGCTTGTGCTTGACAAAAAAGAACAATAGGGGCGGAATTTTTTTCGAAAGAGGGCGGCATTTTTGAAAAAAAGGGCATGAGGGCGCTATCGAGATGGAAATAGGGCGGGCAGGGCGGACCGCCCTTCAAAAAACGCCTAGAGTGAACACTGAATACTATCAATCTCCGAAATTGCTAAAATTCGAATTAAAAATGTCAAGATTTGCTGTGGTGACTACAACCAAAATTTTAAATCGCCACTTTTTTAGAAATTAGTCGCCACATGGAGAGTGAAAGCTATAAATTTTCACGTTTATTTTACTTGGGTCTACACAGGCAACTAAAATGAATAAATTAATAAATTGTTGACTTAGCAAAGTGCTGTATTGAAAGTTACGAAGTCTCAGTAACACGCACAAGCTGAACAACATTTCTATTTTATTTATTTTTGTAAGCACCCTCATGTACTTGCATGCTAATTGAATTGGTAGAGCAATTTACATTTTCACATAAGTAATATAATATAGATATTTATACTAAATATATTAATTAAAACATTATTGCTCCAATGTAATATTTTTGTTGGGTATGTAAAACTCTCGTGTTATATTACTTAAAATGTATTTCTTGCACAATCAGGGTGGCAACATAACCTGTATATCAGGGAAATAAATTTCTGGAAATGTCAGGGAATATTTAAAATTTTATCAAAAACTCTGGGAAATTTTCAAATTTGGATCATTAAAACAGGAATTATCATCTATTATGCCCATTATTCTGGTTAGTTTAGTTGTCCATATTTCCTTTTAGTTCTGAAAAATAATTTTTTAAAAAGCATGGTTATGCGCATTTTCATATCTTCAGTTGTATTTTTGTAAAAATTTGAACTGCTAGAGGGAGAAGCAAAGTGTGTTGGACTTTAAATTATAAGCAACATGCATGGGGCCCTGAAAAACCAAAAATGCGCGAAGTACGTAAAAAAAAAATTTTCATTCACGGATTCCCGCGAAGCGAAACTCTGTGCCTGAGACTAGCGCAGGAGAACCGTTTTGTCTGATTTTTTAGTAAAATGTATTTCATTATCATAAACACTTCACCATTGTAATATCACAGTTCGTTTGTTGTTTTGTGAAGAATCGATGCACTCGTCTAGAAAAGCAAAATTTCTCAAAAATGTAGTATCTTTAATATGTAGAAATATTTGCGAACTTCGTCAAACTGGGATGATATGGCTCGAAAGTTGAGATGGTTAAAACAATGATTTTGTTGCATCTGGCGAATAAGACTTCCAAACGTCGCTGTTTTGATATTTTTTTTTATTCGTGACAATCTTGAAATTGTAGAAATTCACTAAACTCGATCTGCTGCGATCTTCATTGAATCTGAAAAATCCTTTTGCATCTGATAAATGCATATATTTAATTATTTCCTATTTTATCATGATTTGCTTTGCTCTACTTAACGAAATTGCATGAAATGTTTTGATTTTTTTTTTTTAATCCGTAATTCCTTGTGTTTCCAGATTATCGCTTTGTTTATTGTTTTATGACGAATCGATGCTCAATCTTGAAACGCGTAGAATTTCACAAAAATATAGCATCTCTAAACAAGTAGAAATATTCGTGGTCTTCGTCATACGCGGGAATGTTTCACTTGAAAGTTGATAGTTAAAAGTCTCATTGCATCAAACCTCAAAATTACGCTATTTAAAAAAAAAAATGCTCATGAAGACTTTAAAATTGCAGATATTCATTAAACGCGATCTGCTGAGATCTTCGTAGATATACGGTCAATCCTTTTGCATTTGATAAATAAATGCTTATTTTCACTATTTCCTACTTCATTATGATTTGCTTTGCACTACGTAACAAAATTGCTTTAAATTTTTCGAATTTTCAAAATTATAATTTATTTTTGAAATTGAAGTTTGGGTTAGTCTTTTTGTGTAGCTTGCAATTCGTTAATATTTGATTTATATATATTTTATTATTTGAAACTGTTTTGTAAATTTTAATAATTTTGGTTAACATGCTTAAAATAAGTAGAACCCCTATATATGAACTGGGAATACTTTAAATTTTTTTTCTTTTGACCCTTTGCCTTGGTCTAAATAAAAAAAAAGTTATTCCCACGATCACAAAATTCCTATAAAATGTTTTATTGGCTGATTTCACAGATTTTCTAATGTACATGTATGTAATGATAAATTTGTTATTAGACTTAATGTTTTATAAATTTAGGCAATTAGTGTAATATTAGGTCTTTGAAAAAATTATATGGGTGCTTCAAAAATACTTGAATTTTTTCAAAGTAAAAGAGTGGGAACTATGGGTAATACATGCAAAGAACGGAAATTTTTCATGTGTTGGTAATATAGAACTACAAATGTTTTTTCCGGTACAGTTTTGCCTGCACAGTGTAGGATTTTCATATGGTTCATTAACTTATGAATTTGCAAAAACAATGTAATTATGGATGAAACGGATATCCAGTAACTATCTTGCCAACTAAATGAAACTTCAGGGTGTTGTTCTCTTTACAATTATATCAATCTCTTGGAAGAAGTGGAAATTTTACAAAAGAATCATTTGAAATTTGCCTATTTATGTTTATTGCTGTTCCTCGCCTCACTGATGCAAGTAGCACTTTACATGTGCTTTTTTTTAGTCAAAATTTTCTGGAAAGGTTGGGGAAATTTTCTAAAAATGTTAGCTATAAGTTCCAATTATATACTTTTTTATTGTCATTGATGTAAAATCTTAAAAATAAAAATGCTAAATTATTGATTTTGCATACTTTGTTAAGTTATTATTTATAAGCACTTTATTTTTCCCAGCTTCAAGGTTAATATGTGAAATTTGCTAAGCCTCAGAGACATTATTAATGATATAGAAATTGGAAAGCTCTATTATGTGGGCATTTCTGTTATCTCTCTCGTATAGATACAAAAAGTTATAATATAAAATTGGTGTGTACATAAGTGTATGCCTGTCTCAATAAAACATCAATTGTCAACAGCTGACAGTGAAAAGAATCAACACAAAAATATACTTGCTAGGTTTTTTTTTGTGTTTTTTTAAAGAGATGATTTAGGGCAAAGTTACTAGGTTAAGCATTTTATTACCAAATTTTGGATTTTTGCTAAGTTTTTTTTCTTTGTTTTTTTAAAGAGAAGATGATTTGGGGCAAAGTTACTAGGTTAAGCATTTTATTACCAAATTTTGGATTTAAGTAGCATTTTCATCAGTTTTGTAAGGGGTTTGATTAGGCCTACTTAAAGATTTGGTTTTTAAAGAAAACATTAATTTTTAAATGTCAAATTTTAGATTTTAAGAAATATCTTTATAAAGATACATCAATTTTGTACGGGTCTTTCCTTTGAGATAGGCCCAGAACCGTAAAAAATAGCACAATATGCAGCTCTAGCGCAATGTCAACCAACAAATCAGCTTGTGTTTTATTTGGTCAGGGGTGTGATGTGCCAATGAGTGGCCACGCCCGCCCAAACTTTTTTTTTTAAGTGCCCTTTTTAGAAACAAGAAGTGCCTTTTCAAAACTGGGGTGCCCTTTTATTGGCAACAGCGCTCTGCCCCTTTTTATTTCTAAAGTGAACACTATTATAATAGTAAGTTTTGACTTTTAAGGATTAATTAAGATTTCAGTTTTTTTTTTTTTTAATTAAAAAAGACATTTGAAAGATATGTTATAACACCATTAAAGGCTTCCCTCATTTAAGTAAAAAATGTGTTCGATTTGCTGGGTTTTTTATATATAAGTTTTAAAGATGTGTAATTTAGGCATGTTCCACTTATAAATGTTTGAAAAATTTTAATTATTTCATATTCTTTAGTTTTAAAGTTTGCATATTTTTCAGTTTTGTGATAAATTTATTTTAGTATACTATACCACTTAGCAGACAAGTTTACTTTGAGCTGTTGCATATTCATTATTTAACATAGCATTTCCACTAAATAGTTAATCTAACTTATTTAAAAATTAAAATGTTGCAAAGTATGCTTCTGTCCCTTGGGTTGTGTCACAAAAAAAAAGCTCGGAAATCGGTTTGCCTTCAGATACTTTACTAAGTGCTACAAAAAGTTGGCAACATTAGATAGTTTTTGGATGGAAGAGTTCTTGTGAAATGTATAATTTTACTTGTATTTTCTCCAGCAAGACGCTTTCTAGTTTCCTACTGGATGACCCCTTGTTTGACACAATATCCGATATGTCCCTCTAGTGCGTTACGGTTTAAAATTAAAATCTTGTGTTACTCAAGAAAATTACTTTTGCTATTTTTATGATGGAAAAACATGTTCTTTTTCATTAAATACTTCATAAAATAAATATTGACTTTTCCGTGTAAATTCTAGTGTTTATTTTTGCAAATGAATTAAATGTGTCCTCTCTCTCTCTTCCAGGATTTCCGTGTCGATGCAGTGGCCTGTTCTGCAGCGTGCATAGATATTCTAATGAACACAATTGTACATTTGACTACAAACAGCTGGGTGCTCAAGAGATCCGAAAAAACAATCCCCTTGTGGTAGGAGAGAAGGTGAAGAAAATCTAAATGCAACAACACACCTGGCGTCTATACAACAAAAATAAAACATTTCTTATCAAAAGAAGGACACTGGGAGCTTCACTTGTGTGGAAACAGTGTATTCAGAATGAAGCTTTTTGGTGTTGCTCATGGAATCATTTCTTTTGTTCCGCCCTCTTTAGGTCTGTTTTTTAGTTGCGAAATTTCTCGTTTATGTACGTGGCTTTTTCCTCCTCCCCATTCTTCTTGAGATTTATATTTTTAGGAACATGACATAGTGTTTTAGAGTGTATATTTTCCCTTGATTTAATCAGATGTGCTGTTCGTTGTGTGCGATGATGATATTTTATTAAAATGCTGTGTTCTGATTTTCTTTGGAATTTTATTCTCTATCTCTATCTGCTTTATTAAAAAAAAAAGGTCAAATGAGATCAGTCGGGGAAGGTAACTATTGTCTTGCTCCTCGAAGTTTATTCATTTTAGGCAACTTCGTGAAATTCTAATATATATGTCGTGTAATGATGTGAAGGCAATTTCTTGTGTGCAATTGAGCTCTGATACTGCAAGCCTGTTTGAAAGATTACAATGACAGTTCAGTGTTTGGAGTTGCTCTCGTAAAACATGCTTCCAGTTAATTTTAACTGAAAATAATATATTGCTCGTCTCAATCAAAATTCGAAGCCAAGTCGCACATTCCTTTTCTGGAGTTGAGATATTTCCATAAAAGCAGAATAAAAAATACAACCTTAAGTTATTTCAAAAGTAACGTTACAAATAAAATGACTATCAAATTTACAATTGTGAAAAAGGCAGTCCTTTTCCTATAAAACTAAAGCCTTGTGGAGTACCTAATGAGCTTTTTAGTTTTAATCGGAGCAGCTCCAAACACGACCTAAATGTCGCCGTGGTTACCGTCCCCGGTGGATGCTCCCGTCTTGTATGTTTTAAGAACTTGTGTACTGCATATTTATCTTTGAATACATATATATATAAGTAATCAATAATCATGTAAGATTTCACTACATACAATTTAAGGTATAGTACTCTACTTGTACCTGTTTTTTCTGCTCGTAATTTCCGTGGATGATGTTGATTTCTCTGCTTTGTCGGGCACGATTTCTTTTCATCGTATTAATTGCTTGGAATGAGTACTAGATCATTATGTTGGGATATTGAATGTCCGACTATATTTTCCCCCTGGCATATAGAGTTTATTGTACTATGCTGAGAGTTTCTTTGTGCTAGCACTAAGTAAACTTGTAACTAATAATTACTGGTGTGGAATTAATGCTGAAATGTTGCAGTCAGTATCCAAGACTTAGCTGATGTTTCCTAGATTATGGAGGGACAGTTTTATTTAATATCATTTTCTATTCAAACTTTGTTTGATTATTAAGTTGGGTTTGTAGCAAGTGGTTTTTCTCGCAAGTAAAATTTAAGAAAATTATAATGTTTTTCTTTTTTGATAGTAAAGATTGTGCTACTGTAATAGGTTGTTATATATGCGCAACTGTTAACAAAATTAAACTTGTGCAATATAATTTTTTCTTCGAGATAATCATATAAACAAAAAAAATTTAGGCTTTATTTCTTAAAATTTTATAAACCATATCCTTCACTTCATTATCTGTTTTTAAGTATTCATTCTTTTTCATTTATTTCATTAATCCTTTCAGTCTTTTAATTACGTTTCTTAAACTTTTATTTGGATAGACTTGCCAACCGAATGCTCTGGCCAAAACTGGAACTAGCCAGTCCTTTTACAATTCGGCTTATTCCTCGTACTTACTGTGATGAGCCCGGGTTTTCGTGATTTCGAAATTCAGTGTTGCTAAGAAACCTAGAGCTGCACTTTAGCATTTTTTCTATTATTTCCCTTTTTAATTTGACCTTGCATAAACTACCAATCTTTTTTTCTCAATTAAAACATATTTTAAATAGTAACATTTAAAATTGTAAGAAGGTTTGTCCTTTGGTTTACTAGAATTCCTTATGAAAATCTGATGAAACTACTAGGCTGTTTCTAAAATCCCCATTAAAAAAAATTGTTTTATTTGCAATTGTATAAAAATAGCAAATAACTACTAAAGCTTAATTTGTTTTTTAAAAAAAATTCAATATGTTAATACTTGGACTACTTTGTTCAGTTGAGCTTACTATAAAAGATGTGAACTTTACTATAACTTGATATTTTATGTATGACATGATGTGTAAAACTCCGAGCATTCGAAATTGGCAACTTTATATAGTATTGGCTCAACTGCAGAAAGTAGTCTGTAAAAGGAACCTCATATGTTTTCAATTAAAATGGGTAGCTATTTTTTTTTCCATAATCTTGATGTTACAAAACTGATTTTGTGCAATGGGCATGGACTGCAACATTCGCTATTCATGCTATTTAACCCTAAATGTAGAGCTACCAGCATTTACTTCCATCCTTTGTGTAATCCAATGCCTTTGTCAGCTACCGTTTTGCCGAGCAAGTTTTCGAGCCTGCCACTTCCAGCAGGGCCATTATATACGCATAGTTCGGGGGTTGAAAGATTCTACATCCTTCTTTTCGGAAAATCAATGCAGGTCAACGAAGGCGGCTGTGCTTCCTCCTGCCTGGGACTCTTAACTATAATAATGAAATTTTGTAGGTAGTGTTATTATCTGTGCACAAGTGTAGATTTATCTGTAGCCCAGCACACTATTCGAATTGGGGTCTGCTGTTTCGACTTAACCACGGGCGTGTGATTCTGTGCATCATCTTTAGCTGACCATTTTTATGATATATATATATATATAAATTAATATGAAGAGTTTCTCTGAATTACTTGTAAAAAAAAAATTCATGTAGGTGAACAATAAAGTGTCAAAGTGATCGGACTTTTTGTGTGTTTTTTCTGAGTTTTGCATTTTATTAAATTTAGTTAGTCGAGGGATTTTTCTAAAATGCTTAGATGTGTGGACTTAGTCTTGTAACGTTACTTTTTTCGTCATCGTAATTTTATCTTTGTTGTGAAAATATCCTTAAAAAATCCCATTTCTGTTTATGCTAAGTTATTATATATAGGCACTTAAGGAAGTGCCTATATATAATAACTTAGCATAAACAGAAATAGGATTTTTTTTAAGGATATGTTAAAGATTTATCTGTGTATATATATATATATATTGGTGTCAATGTTAACCCTTTGAACAGACACGTAGATGTAGATATTTCATGGGGGTGGTTCAGTGACTGAGTCGCTTTTCCCTCCCCACACCCCTCCAAATTAACAACCCTCTCCAAAAAAAATTTTTTAATTTAAATTGATTTTTCAAGTATACGTTGGCATATAAGTATCGAAACAACGGTTATTTATTTTTCATGAAATCATTACCAATATCAGTCATTAATTATTTTTAAAAATTAGTAAATATCACTCCCTAATTATGAAATAAATTTAGACAAATTTTAAGATTTTTTGTTTTAAATAATGTATAGATCCTTGTCGATATTTTTCCTTTGTCCCCGAAATTCAAATGCTAGACGATGACGTCATGTTACGCTTAGTTTAATATAAAAATGGCCTCAAAACATGTTTTTGAAAACTATTCTCCCGGGAAATAACAGGTCTTCCCTCATGCAACTTAACAAGACGTATTATACTAGAAATGTTTAAAATGTTTCCTAGAAAACTAATTAAAATGTTTCCTAGTTTTTTAAAGTATTTTTATGATTTTAAACAGTAATTCGATTTTTTTTAATTTTTCTTCTTGACTTTCCATTTTAACTATTTATACATCACTTGGATTAATTCTCCAAATTAACGACGTCATTTTTCTCCCTAGGTTCTTTGAAATGAAAGAACACATTTGTGTTTAAAAAGTTATACTCACGCAAACTTTATTATAAGTTATTTTTGTCAGCTAGAAACACCAAGTATGTTGTACTTCTTTAAAAAGAACGGGATGTAACTGTTGTATAGATAGAATGTAAATACAAACACGTTCCGGCCTTGTCTTTTAAAAAACCCGTAGAAGTCTGGATTTTAGTTTTGAATGGATCCGCCCTGCTAACATGTACAAGATCTTTAAACAATGAAATTTAGGTTACTTAAATATCATGTAATTGATATGAAACCAGATGGGTCCAAAAACGATTGACAGCCAAGTCATTTCAGATACAAGTCCATGACTTCGAATGTGTTTTTTAGACTGGATTCAAACACTTTTGATCAATACCGCCTTGGATGCAATAATGATTTGTTAAAAAATATTTTTTTTTAATTTTCCGAAAATGTGAATATATCTTGCATAACAGAACCTAAAAATGTATAATTTTACAACAAGTAAAACTAAAAAAAATTAACAGACAGAATTGTTATAATGAATAATTACAATATGTATTCATATTGTCTCAAATAAACAAGATTTATTTGATGTACTTCAAATATATAATTTACTTACCAGAATTTAGTAAAGGTAAGTGATTAAGCAATCACTTCATTTCAGAGTTAGTGTCACTGTCTATGATGTTCAATAAGTCTGATTTTCGAATTGCATTAATAATATCTTCAAGATGTAATTGCTTAATGTAGATATCAATCTTATACTTGGAGATAAAACTTACACGTGTTACTGAGTCATCAAAAATGTCAAGAGCAGCTTGTATAGTCCATAATAAGTCCCCCCCCCCCCCCCCCCCCCCCCCGCGCCTTGAAGAATAAAATGCGCGCCTTGAAGAAAATTAATATTATTAGCAAATGAATGCTTAGATTTACGCAATTTGTATGGTTACATTTAAATTTGACCTCAGAACGGACATTGCATTGGAATACAGGTGCAACAAATCAATGATTATGAGAGAACTGTTTAATATTACCTAATATATATATAAAAAAAAAAGATGAAAAATGTCGATGAATTGGTACTAGGAATTTTCAGCACTGTTGAGTTGGGTATTTCGAACAGTTAAGTTGATAATTTCGAATCTTTAAGTTGGGAAATTCGAAACGTTAAGTTGAGAAATGTTACGTTTCAATCCCCCACGCCAAAAATGTGGGACGGCACTGGAGCACATTCTATAGTTAAAAAGCACACTTTATGTAAGGTGGAAATGTTGAGTTCACCTCTTCGTCAAAGTCATCATCGGCAGACAAATCACTTTCCGTATCATCTTCTTCTTGATACTCTTCACTGATTGTCGTTTTACTTATTCGGTTCCATACATCAGCAAATGAAATATGTTCGTTAATAAGTCTTCCCTTGTCGTCAAGTTCTGGAAAATCTCCACTATTTTGTACAAGGGCTTTGGGAGGTATAAAGACCATTTAGGTCAAACCAGGCTAGATCTATAATAGGGTGCTACTTTGTATTGAAGAAATCTGTTTTCCATAGTATTGATAAGAGTATCTGTATAATACAGTAAAATATTGATATTCTAAAGCTTCTACTTCTAAAGTATGACCAACATCTTCGTGATTAGTATTTTCTACGGGAACCTTTTTCGGCTTTCTTTCGTTTCTCAGCCGTAGTCCGAGTTAGCATATCCGTGTAATACAAAAGGCAGTGGTGCTCGTATCAACTCCTTCTACACCGTATTTCTCGGATTAATCACTCACACTGACGTATTATTATATTGACGTATTATTTATTTTTACTACATAATAAATTAGAACGATTATTTTTTATTATTTCTCCTTGGCGTTTAGTATTATTTTTCTACTTCTAATAATTACTATAAAATTTTACATCCAGGAATGCGTCGTGAGAGGACGGCGCACCGAAAGATATGTCCCGGTGGGACAGCATGCCCCTGGCGATATCTTATAATAATAAAACATGTTATAAAAAGCATTTGTTGTCTCTATACTTACTTCATACACACACCCAATTACTGATATTCTTTTTCAGAGTAAATTAAAACGAGCTCGCGCTTAGTCTTAGGGCCCCCACCCCAACATTTTAATTTAGTAATTTCTTAGTTTAAACTTAAAACCCGTTAACGTTATCCTTTTTACTAGCTTAATTAGATGAAGGTGTAAGGACCTCCGGTCGACACACGTCGTAAGGCTCATTCTGATTTCCGCCCCTGACGATATATTAAGCTGTAGGCCAACATTTAGAGTTGTGGAATAGTATCCTATTATATTATGCTATAACAATAGCATCCTATATATATTCTTCATATCTTCATATACGTCCTCAAATATAAAGACCAAGGCCGGCCCTCTCTGCCTTAAAGCCCTATGCTAACCTAGCGCCTCGGAACCCGTTGTCCTGAAATCCCTTCTCCCCCCCCCCCCCCCCCAAAAAAAAAATTCTACTCGACGTCAATGTTTAATTAATGCCTTGGTTTAGTGGTGTTGTGGAATGCAGTGTGCATCAATATGCTCTAGACATATGTATTTAATTAAATGTAGTTTTAGGTTTGGTTTGGTTAATTAACGTCGCACTAGAGCTGCGCAGGGGGCTATTGGCGACGGTTCGGGGTCTATTTCGAAGGAAAGACCCGGGAACACATTTATACATGCACCTCGTTATTTTAGAACCATGGTCCGAGGAAACACCTGAACTGGCACCCAACGCCTAGACGTCTGGACTTTGGACCCCGATCAGATTTATCGTGCACCACTCCCGTATACACGCGGCCTCCGTGGCCGAGCGGTTACGGCGTTCAGCTACTAAACCGAGAATTGATGGTTCGAATCCCCGCGATGGACTTGACAAAAGAAAAGTAAAAAAGTAGTGATCTTGTGATCGGAGGGTTGCCAGCTTCGCTACAAAAATACTAGAAAAGTCGTCCAGAACATCCGCAAAAATTAACGGTATACGGGACTGGTGCCCGATAAATCTGATCGGGGTCCAAAGTCCCGATCACAGATATCAATTGAAGGCGTTGGGTGCCAGTTCAGGTGTTTCCTCGTCATCTGACCATGGTTCTAAAATAACGAGGTGCAGGTATGAATGAATGTGTGTGTGAATGTATATGTGTTCCCGGGTCTTTCTTTGGAGATAGACCCCAAACCGTCGTCAATAGCCCACTGTGCAGCTCTAGTGCGACGTTAATTAACCAAACCAAACCGTATACACGCCGTTAATTTTTGCGGATGTTCTTTTCTAGTATTTTGTAGCGAAGCTAGCAACCCTCCGATCACAAGATCACTACTTTTTACTTTTCTTTGTCAAGTCCATCGCCTGGCAACCAGGAACCTTCGTATTCCCAGCTGACGCCTTTAACCGCTCGGTCACGGAGGCCTCCTAATTTAGTTTTTAAAAAAATAGAGATTTGTTTTCTTCTAAAACACTTATCGTTTCTTTTAAATGGGTATAGAGCTCTGTGCGGTGGTCCAAATACCCATAACAATCAGTCTTAAAATTGACGAATATTCTTAGGAGAATAAAAATATAAACTATGTAAGTCACTAATGACGTCATATTTTCTTGACTATCTTGTAAGTAGATTTAAATTGTTAAAACTAAATGGCAACATCGTTCAATAAACAAAAACGAGTGTATACTTGAGTAGTAAATATTAATTTGGTTTTGGTCTTAAATCTTACCGATTTAACACACTTATAACTGTGCCAAAGTTTTCGTCTAAGGTTTTTTCAAAAGAGGAAAGGGCATATTTTAAGCATATTCTGTGATAGTAACTAAAATTGTGAGTATTTTTATGTGAATTTGTTAATGCAGAATAATAGTTGCATTTAGTCTGCAAAGGTAGTAATTTCTTTTTTGTATTTTATAAAGTTTCAAATAGCTGCCATTGTATTTTTAAGTTTAAAATTTAGTGTGTACGTTCAATGTTTATTTTTGGGCTTTTAGTAGCTGTGCAAATGTATTTTCTATGTGCCACTGTGTAATTGCTGCTTTAAATACGTAAAATAATAACACAGATGCAACGTGTAAAATACACTTTTGTCTAAATACTGCGTTTAGACTATGTAAATTATACACTACTGTGTTACAAGTAATGTATGGAGTACTATTACACAAGTAATGCAGTACTATTACACAAGTAATGCAGTACTATTACACAAGTAATGCAGTACTATTACACAAGTAATGCAGTACTATTACACAAGTAATGCAGTACTATTACACAAGTAATGCAGTACTATTACACAAGTAATGCAGTACTATTACACAAGTAATGCAGTACTATTACACAAGTAATGCAGTACTATTACACAAGTAATGCAGTACTATTACACAAGTAATGCAGTACTATTACACAAGTAATGCAGTACTATTACACAAGTAATGCAGTACTATTACACAAGTAATGCAGTACTATTACACAAGTAATGCAGTACTATTACACAAGTAATGCAGTACTATTACACAAGTAATGCCATATTTGTTAGCAATAATACTTTACTTACATGCAAGATATTATGTGGCTACTGTTATTTGGTCACCTGACACCAATTTTAAGTTATTCTACTTAGCTGCCTTTTTAACCACATTTATACACACTACTGTTTTTGCAAGTAATACACTAGTTTGTTCCAAGTACTGCAATGATTTTTCTTAAATTTATGAAAAATGTTATATTTGAATCGTACTATTCTTTTTAAGTAATGTAGAACTTTTTCACAACCCTCTCGTTCAAATCAGTTTGAAAGGACGCACTTCAAACACCGATAATTTTTACTGGAGGCAAACTAAGTCTTTAATGTTGTTTTAATAGACTACTGACTACTACAATGATATTGAAAGGCTTTATTGGAATTGAACAGGGTGCAAAGCAGATCCCTACCAGTAACTTTACTGGTATCAGGGCTTACGAGTTAACTACATTTTCACAAATAATGCATTACTTTTTTACAAGTAATGTACATTTTTTTTACAATGCACTACTTTTCAGTAATGCATTATTTTGTGCATGTAATGCAACTTTTTCCATGGTCTACTTTTTTGCAAGTAAAGCAATAGAAGTAGTACTATTTTATTGAAAATTTACTTTTTTGCAAGCACTACTTTGTTGCAAATAATGTTCTTGCTAAATTAAACGCCTAAATGATGCATAATTTGTTGCAAATGTACTTCTGTTTGTAAATTATACAATTCTTCTCTGTAAGCTAATATATAAATATTTCTATCTACACAAATATATATTTTTAAGAATTTTTTTTATAAATATATATATTTAAGCAAAATAAATAATATTCCTAATTTGTCACCCATCAAGGGGAACCAAACTGTTAAAATTTCTGATTTGCAATGAAATTTTTAATAGCAAGTCCCACCAAAACTGCAAAGCTTGATTAAATAGAGAAATTGGTGATAAAATAATAAGGACATACATACTGTACTTCCGGTGAGGAGCATTCATATTTTAAATTTTTCGTAATATCCCAGATATTTAAAGAGGAACAACTATTGTACATTTTTATTCATTTTTCGACATTTTTATTCATTTTATAAATGTTTTATGCATTTGGCACATTTTTATTTGTTTGGCAGCATTTTTATTCATCTGACAATATTTTTATTCATTTGGCGACATTTTCATTTATTTGGCGACATTTTTATTTATTTTACGACATTTTGGTGATATTTAGTTATCTGCCAATTAGAATGCTCCCTCACAGGTTACATAATATTAAAATTTTACATTGTTACAATCCTGAAATATTGTATTGTTATACATGTCCTCCATGGAAAGGTTTTTAAAATATCGTTATTTTGGCAATTTGAATTCAAATTTTTAAAAATCCTTTCTTGGAGATCCCTTGGGCCCAAAATGAACCTCTGTACCAAATTTAAGTCCCCTAGGTCTTTTACATCTGGTGATTTCGTGATCAGTGAGTAGGGTGAGTGGTATTTGGCTTTTATATGTATATAGATTGAAATTAACAATGTTTGGTACTTGATAAATATAATAAATTTAAAGTTTTATTATGTTTGCTATAATGCAAATATCAGTATAAATTTATACCAGTTTTAACGTTCTTACACCACGTTTTTAAATAGATAGTTAAATTGCTAGTTAACTGTTAACTAATATCATATATGTCAATACTCAAGTAGGGCAGGCAGTACTCGGCCAAAGCATTTTTTATGTGACTGTATGCAAAAGGTCTGAGGTGATAATTTTTATATCCACATCAATGTGCATGTAAGTGATG
>OZ010674.1:7849360-7912102 GCA_963932185.1 Troglohyphantes excavatus
GACACCGTGTATGTATGTATGTCTGTATGTGTGTATGTATGTATGTGTGTATGTATGTATGTGGACACCCTGTATGTATGTATGTATGCATGTATGTGTGTATGTATGTATGTGTGTATGTATGTATGTATGTATGTATGTATGTATGTATGTATGTATGTGGACCCCCTGTATGTATGTATGTATGTATGTGGACCCCCTGTATGTATGTATGTTTAGTGGACACGTGCTCACTTTGAATCCCATGACGAGTGAGGCGACTTTGTTGTAGGCCGTCTCCGGGTTGCCGATCATGTAGTCCCATCCTGTGAACAACTTCCACGCGAACGTGCACTCGTCGTCCTTCTCGGACAACTTGCTCATCCGGGAATTCTCGGCCATCCTGAAACAACCAAACCAGTTTGTGAATTTTAACATTTTTTAAAGTTTTTTTAAATCACCTCTACATGAGGTATCAGAATAGAAACGCTGTGTTACACTTTTGTTATCCATTACGACGCTATAACTCCACGGTAAACAACCCGATTGACATTATTCCAATCACGCTCGATGGGAAATAAGACGTCGATGCGTGAAAAATCTTGAAATAAGGCAAAGCGCTTACGGGCAGCAGATGATGTTGACTCAGTAGATAATTCATACATTTGAATTAACATAACAGAAAAATCTTACAGATGAGCCACTACTACGCACAATGCACCAAACACATATCACCATGCGTAACGCCTATAGAATTGATTATCATGTATTTTACATCCATGGAATTAATTTTGCGCATATTTTATGCCTATATAATGCTTACATATGTTATGCCTATAAAATTGAATATAGAATCTATATTACATATGGTATGCCCAGGGAATTAATTTTATGCATAGTATTCTTATGGATTTAATTTTACGCATAGTATTATTATGGAATTGATATTACGTTGGGTTAAAGCAGCAAAGTTAGGCCCTGTTCGCACTTACCTCCTGAGTATCGCAAAGAAACTGAATATGTAAACGGCTATGGAAGTGAGAAAATATGCTAGAGGAACTCTGTAGCCTTCTTCGGTCTTCTCACGATTGCTATAGTAACCATAGAAAATAGGCGAGTATTTCAAGTAGCCCTATATTTCAAAAGACACAAGTGTCAATTCTCATCAGAACATCACTCCACAAAATAATAAATGACAAACCATGTTAGTTGAATCGATATTAACATGAACACATTATTCTTTTTAAATTTAAATTATTTTAGTAGTTGTGTTTTCACTCAAAAGTCTATTTTTAAAATTTGTATTTTATGTAGTGCATACTTCGAAATCCCATATATTCTTAAGATTGAGCGCGCTTTCCATCTCATCGCTCTCGATTTCTTTACGCATACCCGTCGGATCTTCAGCACCGCGAAGAACCTGAAATAGTCATGAGTACTATTACCCTCAACGATAACACATCTGAAACTGGAACACAAATCTTTAAGAAGTTAGAAGTAAGATAATTTTCATTAAAAAAAAACTCAACTAGTGTAATATTTATAAAACTAGTTGCAATAATAGACGTCTTTAAAAGGTTGGTATTAGATGCTTTTACGGTTATTATGTATGGTTAAAGTATTCCCTACTTTTTAATACAAAAACTTATATAAAGGAAGAATAAAGGGAACTTCCAACAAAATATTATTCAAGTTTTTTTTTACTAAGATACGTCTTTAAAAAAAGGTCCAGTAAAGAACAGAGGATATCGGCAGAAACTTGCGCTACACGAGTGATGATATCTGAAGGTCCCATTCTCCAGAGGGAGTCCGCCTATGGGGATTGTGTAGAGGAAGGTGGACCGTGTCGATCAGAATAGCCACTAATTTATTCCTCCCACCTTCCCTCTGATCTTTGTATAGTTTAATGAGAGAAATGAGTCACATTTCGGTCATATGCTTGTTTGTTATACGTGCAAAAAAAGTCAGCATAAAACCTTCATCAAAATTTCAAAATTGAAGGTTTTATGCAGGAAAACTGCAGGTTTCTTTTGAAGATCTATAAAATTAAAGGTTTTTGTTTCAATGTCCTTCATAAAAACTGCAAAAAAAACCTTCATAAAAACCTGCAAAAAACCTTCAATTTTTAATCATGAAGGGAAAATGCAGATATTTTAAAGGTTTTATGCAGGAAAATTAAAAACTTTAAAAACAAAACAAAAAAAACAATTTTTAAACAATTTTTAATCATGAAGGGAAAATGCAGATATTTTAAAGGTTTTATGCAGGAAAATTAAAAACTTCAAAAAAAACTGCAGTTTATTGTTTCAATATCCTTTATAAAATCTTCAAAAAACCTTCAATTTGACAATTTTGATGAAGGTTTCATGCTGACTGTTTTTGCTGGGTACATATGCTGTTCATAACATTAACCTATTTCTAAAGTTTTGCATGTCAATACTAGTTTAGAGCACACTATTTCTGAATGGGAAATGTGCTAAGTTTATATAAAATTATCAGCCATTAATAGAACTTTAAATACAAATCTTTGAGTTATGTTATTTCATACAAAGTTGATAACTTTATAACCACGAAGTAAAGCTGTTACGGCATTTACTTAAAGTTATGTAACCAGTCAGTAGATGAAGGATGTATTCGGACCAATTTTAAAGACGAATTCACGTCAAAAAGAGTTAAAATACAATCACTCGGATATGCAATAGTTGATAATGTGATATTTATAGAAAAAATCAGCACTTTTGAGGCATTTACACACATTAAATGTAATACTTTTTTTTTTAAAGTATATTAAATGTACACTAAAAAGGATTTACGAAAAAGAGTTACCTCAGGCACCATGAGAAAGCAGCAGACGAAAGCGGATATAAAACAGTTGATCCAAAACACCCACCGTAGGAAGGTAAAATAAGATGCTACGACCGATCCGAAATGACCTGGAAACATACACACAGAACATCATTTAGAATCGAAAAACATATTTTAAGAAGTTTTATGCTCATTTAGATACTTCAATTCTCAGAAATTTTATTTCTATATAAAAAAAAGTGTTCCATTTTAAGCAAATTACTGCATTAAAAAGATATGATTGAATAACCTAATGATGAAATTCTTTATATAAAAAAGTTTTCGTTGTACATTTGAATTGACCAGTTCTAAAATGTGTATTGTACACGTTTTTGGAGTGTTTTTTTATTGCCTGTTATTTATTTATACCATTTGATATCAAATCAACAATATTTCAGAAAAAAACCGTTCTTTTTCTAATTGAAAATAATTGGGAACGAAGACACTTATTTCCAAAATGTCTCTTGTCCACTAACTGAATGACTCTTCAGTTCCAAAGTGTCTCTAATCCAAAAATCAGGGTATACTTAATATAAAATTTTCTTTAAAACTATGTGTTATTTATTACATTTTTATAAAAAACAATTGCGGAAACACGGCTTAACTGCTGTAACATATGTCTCATATTGTTACTATAATTCATAACTATATTTACACAATGCCAAATAGACTTTTATCTAATTTTATTACATTTCTATTAGCCAGGAATTGAACCCGGACCCACGGTTGGGCTGGCCCGGTGCAATACTAGGGCCGGATGCATATTAACTACCTATACACGAGTAGACGCATTGGAAAATTTCGAGCCTTCTGATTCGTCTGTTTCACTACGTAGCTGTGACGTCACACTATTTCTCATCCATCATACTTACATTTCAATTGTTGGTCAAAAACTTCTTTCTTTACTTCTTATTTAAGTAGAATTGCATTACATTTTGTAATTTTATACGAGTGTTATTTTTCTGCTGAGCATTTTCTACCTTTTATTATCTGTATGTATATATATATATATATGAAAAAATTAAAATAAAATCTTAGAATAGTTACAAAAATTATTGCATTAATCACAATTCAATAGTTTTCTTTTTTTCTAATTAAAACGTTGAGAATCAGCATTTAAAAAAAAATCATAGCCTGCATTCATGTACTTCATAAAAACTCCCTTCATAAAAAAAAAGTATTTTTATTATTTTATAGTCAATTTTATTAATGATTGCATTAATAAATCTTATTTCATTTCATTTTATTCATGAAATCTATTCATTTAACCAATTAAAAAGGAATTTTTATTTGTCATCCAAGAACAAATAAAAATAGATACAAATAATACTAGAATAATATAGATTAATTTCTTACGTATAAAATTAAAGTAAGGAATAGAATTTCATTTGTATATATATCTTTCAATAACAAATATATTCAGTTGAGAAATAACCAAAAAGCAATCATGTAACAATCAAATATAAAAACCAAAAGCGAACAAAAAAAAACAAATATATATTGCACTCTTCTAAATTTTTAACATTGCTACGCAGAACAATTAAATTTGGCGAATTCGTTTCTATCTCATTTGAAAATGAGGATGGAAGTTTATCTTCCGAAAATACGGACATTTGGACGAAAAACGTCAGGTAAAAACAAACAAATAAAAGTAAATAAAGGAGTTTTCCATCAACAATGCAAATAAAAATATTATGGATGAGAAAATAGTGTGACGTCACAGCTACGTAGTGAAACCGACGAATCAGAAGGCTCGAAATTTTCCAATGCGTCTACTCGTGTATAGGTAGTTAATATGCGGGCCGGATCCAGCCATACACACTACGATGTTGGGAGTGATTATAATGAAATTAAAAATATTTATTGTAAATTTAACACAAGGATTCCAAACATCGCTTTAATTTATGTAAAAAGGCGACATACTGAATTTTTCTTGTACAACCTAGCAGGAGAGAAGGCAAATAAAGGCGAAATAGTTTAGGTTTGGTGGCCTTTTGTGAATACTAAATGAATTAATAATTTTTTTTTACAAAAAATAATATTATTTGGTTCTTTGACTAAATAGAAATATCATTAAAACTTAATATGTGATCTTAATTTTTAAAATATATCGAATTTATTCAAGAAAAAGTTTTGCCCCGTCTTGCCCCACACGAGGGGCAAATTGGGGTGTTTTAACTTTTTGCTCTAAATCCTAAAAATAAGAAGTGTAGAAAAGGAAAAATGAAATAAAAATTTATCACTTGTACAAATTGTTTTAATTTACATACACACACCCACACACCATTACTTTTTACACAAAACACATACATGAAAAGCTTCCTCATCTTCTCTCTCAACATCTGCACAAGAGTTAGTCCACCCTTCACAATCACTCTCATTTTTGAGATTCTCGAACGTCAAGGCTACTTTCGTCATTTTGACACATGGTGTTCTAGAGACAGTAGTTTTCAGTGGTTGGTTTGTTTAATTAACGTCGCGTCAGAGCTGCACAGTGGGCTATTGGCGACGGTTCGGGGCCTATCTCGAAGGAAAGACCCAGGAACGATGCCTCGTATTTTTGAACCATGGTCAGATGACGAGGACAATACCTGAGCTGGCACCCGACGCAACCTCAATAGGCGTCAGGACATTTGACCCCGATCAGATTTATCGTACACCAGTCCCGTATACATAATTTGTTGGATGTTCTGGACGACTTTCTAGTATTTTTGTAGCGAAGTTGGCAACCCTCCAATCGCAAGATCACTACTTTTTTACTTTTCTTTGTCAAGTCCATCGCACAGATTCGAACCACCAATCCTCTGATTAGTAGCTGAACGCCTTATCCACTGAGCAACTGGGGCTCGTAGTGTTCAGTGGTTCACTGCACCTATTTCCATCCCTTCTCTGAATAATCATGACAGTACAGTCACTGAACGTTGTCTTCCAGTTATTCACTTCACTGAATTCGACTGTCACTAGAACACCACTTGTCAAAATTGACGAAAGTAGTCTTGACGATCGTAAAATGCTCAAAAAATGAGACCGTTATTTCTGAGAATGAGGATTTCAAATATAGATAAAGTTGTGAGATATATCCAATTAAGCTTTCATTGAGAACGTGAATACTGGCAATCGTGAGTACTTACTTTCAATCCTCTTGATCCTCATTTCCCAGGGCGTCAACATAACCATAAAGTTTGCGACCTCCCGCTTGAATCGATTTAACCCCTGTAGCAAAACGGACCAGTTAATTTTGTAATAATACATATATATAGACAAATATATGTAAATGAGCAATATTTTTGTACAAAAATTCATAACTAGTAATCCACTAAAAATATTTATATCGGATTTTAGATGTTATTGCTTAATTACATACACTTGACAACTCCTGAATTAAAGACGTGGGTGTAAGAACCAGGCAGCACCAGTTTTCTAAATTATCTAATAAGGACAAAAAATACTGTACATTTTTTTGCATCGTATACTATAAAACTACAGCTCATTTTCCTCTATATCTCTCTAGCCACTGCTTTGAGCTGTCTGATTTTTGCACCAACCGATAGAGATTTTTTTTCATTATAGGAATAAGTGAAAACGTGCATATCAGAAGAAATAAATTAGAGATATCTGGTTCTTGCACCTAAGTCTTTACTTTCGACTGTAAGAAATACATACATTGCAAAGTGTACTGTAACAAAAACAGCAACCCTACTTACGAATACAGTTTGAATTTGGCTAAATGGCTTCTGTGACGTCACTTTGTTTACATAGTTTTAAGAAGCCGATTGGTCAACTTGCTGAAACTCGTTTTTTGATTTGCTAAAACCAGTATTGAGGGGCGTTACCCAACCGACAATTCATCAAAGACATGATATGCTTTGATTTCACGGGATACTCCAGTGGGGATATGAGAGTTACATACCTTAAATATTCTATTAAACATATAAAGTTAGTTGTGTTCTTTATTCAATTAAATATTTAATTCACAATTATCTTTTTAAAAAGACTATTCCTTTGATGAACAATATTTTCTAGAACTACGAGTTTCTCAATGTTCTCTTCTATGAGTCTCGAAATTTCATTGTATCAAACGTAAATAAAAAAAATTCGCATAATTTCTCTTTTGTAGGTGAACAAACTATGCCATCGTAAAACGTGGCAGTTAATCTGCTGACTTCATTGTAAAAGTGTCGCCAAGTAACGGTCAATCTTCCTGAGTTCATAAAAAAATTGTTTCATTCGTTACTTACTCTACTCCATAGAAGTGTGTACTTGGCAAATACATCCTTTGATCGTTTACTTTGAGCCAGTTCTCCTTCGTTCTTGCTCACGTACGCTTTGGCTTTCCTAACAAACATTGAGAGAGAAGAAAACTGCATTTAGAATTTCGCTTAATGAAAAATATCTATTTATTCAATGCTTTGTATAAAGCGTTCCTAAAATGCGCTGACAAAATTTATATCTTTGTACGTTACAGATATTTAAATAGCAAAAGAAAACGCAGAAAATAATGTAAAGAATCGTAAAATGTATAAGTAAATAATTCACATCAATTTTCATAACTAGGAAATTTTATTATAGACTAAAATTAAATTAGAAAAAAATGGAGTTAATAATCAAGATTTTTCAAAACATTCCTTAATTCTATTAGTAAATTTAATAAATTTATAATTAATAGATTGCTCATGCTACTGATCGAAGC
Organism: Troglohyphantes excavatus; assembly: GCA_963932185.1. Lineage (NCBI taxonomy): Eukaryota > Metazoa > Arthropoda > Arachnida > Araneae > Linyphiidae > Troglohyphantes > Troglohyphantes excavatus. The sequence continues at coordinate 7,856,874 of OZ010674.1, forward strand.
ATTTAAAAAAAATTTAAAAAATTTATTATATTATGTGCAAATTTTCTATTTCTATTTTTAGATTTAAGTTTACAATACCTTAAGGAATAAATATTTAAAAAAAAGAATTATTGTTACTAGTGGCCTACATTTGTCGTCGTTTTGTCAAAGTGACTGGGACCGCAAGTAATTGTTCATACAATTTATATAATTGTATATTATAGAAAAACTTCTTCTTAAAGTTAGTTTTGTATTCGAATCTCTAGTTTTGAGTTCAAATATCTAAAGAAGTGCATTGGTAACATTTTAAATAACACCTGCAATTACACGATAATAACTATTGTTTTGGTCATGGGATAATGCATCTGGATAACAATCAAAAGGTGCGCATTCAAATAAATTCTAAGACAGGGCCAAAAACGTGTCTAGCCTGACCCAATACATTCCAAAGTCGATCATGGGCGAGTAGTATGGCCGCCACCATTTGCAAATACTGGAATGTTAGAAAGGCGGGTCGAAGAGAACAATCAGTACCTTCAATGCCCAATTCAAAGAAGCCAAATAACATTGGGCCAGTGTGCAGCATCCTGAGCCGCTGGTGTTTCATTACAGCAGAGGGGAGACAAGTATTGGAAGCAAATATTTGGGAATGACAATTGAACCAAGCTGGACGCGAGTGTCACCCGCTATTCAGTGCACACCGCATTATAAGCCAGGGTCAAAAACTTGTCTAGCCTGACACAATACGTTCCAAAGTTAATCATGGGCCAGAAGAATGGCCGCCGCCATTGGCAATTACTGGAGGTTGGCATGTTAGAAAGGCGGGTCGAAGAGAACAATCAGTACCTTCAATGCCCAATTCAAAGAAGCCAAATAACATTGGTCCAGTGTGCAGCATCCTATGCCGCTGATGCTTCATTTACAGCAAAGGGGAGAAAAACATTGGAAGCAAATGTTTTGGAATGACCATTGGACCAAGTTGGGCGCGAGTGTCACCCTGTATTCAGTGCAGAGACCGCTAGAAATGTGTTCGTGTCTCACTTGAGTATCTTGTACTTCTTCTTCATCCTCCAGGGCTGCAGCTTGATGGTCTCGATGATCTGCTTGTTGAGGCGCATGTTCTCCTTCACCTCCTCGGGGGTCTCTTCCTCCTCCTCGATGGAGACGGCGGTCTCGCTGCAACACACAGGCGGGGGGAATAATCAGTGCCCGAAATGCGTAACTCCACGTTTGGTTAGATCAGTGGTCAACAGAGCCAAATATCAACTGTACAACGATTGAAATTTCTTTGGAGAGCCAATTTTTTTTTAAACTTAAACTATATAGGTACATTGTTATTAACTTAATTAGGGTACTCCTAAGCTGGCCTTTCCTAAAACGCAAACTACCTCAATGTACCTTTCTCAATCATCGACACTACATCTTCTTTCACTCCACAACGCTCCCTAAAATTTACTTAATAAACTTTAAGTAAAGTTTTAAGTCTTAGTTAAACTGTAGGGACGTTAAATAAAACTTGATATCATACTTAAAAACGATATTATTTAATGATAAAAATTAAATTATGAAGTATCTACAAAATTAAATCATAACAATGACTGACGAACACTAATGTGTGAACAATGACCTTGCCTCTCCTTGGAAAATTTGAGTAAGTCAAGTTTTTATGATATTGTTTTTAATTTTGGGCCACGAAGTTTCAATCGCACTGTACGTGGATACGCGCCCGCATGTGGTATTTTGTGGAAGAGCCACACTCATACAACACAGGAAGCCAAAGAACCGCATGAGGTTTGCCGACCACTAGGTCTGATAAACATAAAAACGTAGTTTGTCTAACGTAGACATGTTTTCATGATACAGACTTAACGCCAAATGTCTACTTAGAGGAGACCGGAAGGCTAAAAATGACATCGTAACAAATTTTGAGTCGATACGACACAAGTGTGTACGACGAAATGTTCATCGATGTAATGCAAATGTCAAGGGATCCTGAAACGCGCTTTACTTTTTTTCTGTTACAGTTGAAGGTCTGGAAATATTCTGAGTCAATGAAGGACTTGTTGTATCTTTATAATTTGAGTTCAGTAGACCTGATACGAAAAAAACAGGTTTAAAAAAGTTTGAAAGTTCAGGTTTTGAAAGTACTTTTCTAAATCATTGATCATCAGCGTGAAGATCTCGGGACCTCATTACTATAATATCGACCGTACACATATGGAATATTAGGTAGAGTTTATAGGTAAATTGTAGTGTCGATTCGATTTAAATAAAGTTCTTGACCCAGAGTAAGTTTTAATATATTAATTGTTTTCTTTCATCTCTGGAGAAAGGTTGAAAATGTCAGCTAACAAGCCGAGGATGCAGAAATACGTCTTACATGGCTACTGGTTGCGTTAGCATTCAATTGAATTTAAAGGATTTCCCAAACGCATGCTATAGTTACATAAAGTTTCTGTTCTCGTTTTTCATGGATTCCATGATAATATAAATATGTGAAAACTGGTGCTTGGAAGGCATAACTTAGAAATGAAATGAACATCTTTGTGGGATCGATGCAGAGTTAAAATCTGAATGGTAATTTATACGATCCTTACTGGCAAAGGGAAGTGGTTTGGGAAGGAATCAGAAGAAAAAAAGTTGAAAGAAACATGGGTACATTACATATATTATATAATATAAGATAATACGCGTATAAGAAGTAATTTGTGTATTTATTTTAAATTATATAATAGCAAATATATCAATGTAAATGCTGTTTTCTCAAAATGCAATTTCATCAAACAAATATAGGGTGGAGTGAGGTAAGTGCAGCCACTGGGCAAGTGTGTCCACTGCTAATTATTTTTTGAAAAAATGATATTTCACTAAAAAAAACACTAGTTATACAATATTGGAATCTTTTCTTTTCACGTTAACCCAAAAGTATGTCAATTTCTATCCTTTAAAGTGTTTTTTTAATTAATAAGTGCTTACATTTTAGAGCTTAATGGAAGTTCGGTTTTGAAAGTTTGTCACGTTATTATATTTTTATCCTACTACCTAGAATACCAAAACTTAGTTTTCTTATCAAGTCTTAATTTGTGGTTTTCAACCCTGTACCTTATTTAAGAATTGAACTAATGGTTTAACATTTTTAGCCGCGGTTACACTTGCTCTTCATTTCTGCACTTGGGGTATTTGGGGAAAGTGCAACCATGACTATAACAACACTGGTTAAACTTTTACATGGCCTTAAAACAAAGATGTCATATCTGTTGATACTGATGACATTATTACAGTATAATAAGTCGTCTGACTCATGTAAATAGTGATTTTTAGCCAAGTTATAATTTTTTTAATTTTTATTTAGAAGTGTGTTTAGTTAAATATCCTAATAAAAGAAAAAAACAAGAATTTGAAAAAAAAGAAAATAAATTGTAGAGAATCAATGGTAGGTGATATAAATATCTAATTGCAAGTATTTAAATATAAATATCCCCCAAATACTGTGTGGCGAGTTTTGGTTCTATATTCCTTATAAGTTATCTCACAGTTACAGTGTGAAAAGTAAAAAAAACGAACCCTGTTGCACTTACTCCACTTCACCCTACCTTTTTCACACAATTTACTAAATATTTTGCTTTAATTTTTTTGTACATATTAACGTTATACTTTTACATACATTAAAGATGTTAGATAAGATTTTTTTAAAACCATGATATTTTTTTAATTAAATCCTAAACAAGGAATTTTGAAAAAACAATTTAATTCGTGTATTAAAAAAATACTTAATTTTTTTTTTACAAATTCATTCATTGTAGTACTTAAACAGCTTTGAATAATAACGACGGTAAATTTAAAATTGTTGAAATAAGTAGTTTCCAAGAAAATAGTACATAAAAAGCCCTTTTAAAATTGGTTTCAGCTTTCCGGTCCCCCTAGTTCAAGATTATTATTTATATAGTCGGTTCCTATTCCTATATTGGTTGGTTACATTATTGCATTAACGTTGACTAAAGCTACACAATGGTCTCTCCCATCGTGTTCCCTCTGGGTAATCTCTTTACAGAGATTTCTTTATATCAAGAATTGCATTATGTAAAACTTGTAGAAACGGTGTATTTTGGATCGTATTACAATCTAACGTACCAGAATGTATTAAACATGAACATAAAGCTATTTCTATATTAGCCTATTAACCAATTGCTCATTAACATTAAAATGACCTCTCCAGTACTATGCTGACTTTACCTCGTCCAGTTATCCTTCATCCACCAAAATCCCTCAAGATAGGCTAACCCACACGTCATTTATAATAAAAAAACTTCTAAATAGAATAACAGCCGCCGCCTCAAAAACTGTCTTATTGAATGAAAACATTCCAAATTTGATGGTTGGGCGTATTCCTGGATCTCGTCAGCGAGTGTCCTGCAAGAGGTGTGTCCGCAACAGGACACTTAGATGGATTAGATGTCGTTTTTATACCGCCTATTTGTTTCTGAGAAACACTACACCGGATGGCAATCACCCCAGATGGGGAAGATCATAAATAAAAATGGCGACATTCTTCTCCGCCGCCATCTTGTGCTGAAGGCATTAATACTTGATATGCCCGTGCTATGGTGAGCATGTAAAGGATATTGGGGAAACGCTTTATGGTTGGGATTATAGGCGCATTGAAAACGGGATATTATAGTAGTAAAATATAGTTGATGACATAGTGTGTAGGAAATAGGGGATTCCAGAGTAAATATGATAATAAAATATTCTTCGATACACATTTCGGGTTATTGTCAATTAAATTTAACGTAAACGGGTTCATATAAAATATATGTTACATTTCTATTCCTAAATAAAAATAAAATAGCACTTGTAACTACATACTGCTGCACAGTTTTGGTCACCATATCTTTAAAAGGCATTAACTTATTAGGGAAAATTCATTACAGGGCTACTGAAGGTAATTTAAATATGGAGTGTGGAGATAAATATATATATATATATATATATATATATATATATATATATATAATACTCTAATGCAGTGATAAAAAAATGCAGTATTTCTTTCCGGGGGTCGGCAACGGACACCTTTGTTTACAATCATACCATCGCGGTCGCCACTTGCATTTTGCAATTGTGTAAACCATTTTGACGTTTCGATATTTTATATATATATATATATATATATATATATATATATATATATATATATATATATATATATATATATTCATATTATGAGGTCAAACCGTGCTGCTGCGGTATTTAAGCAGGAATGCTAGAAAGCGTCTTCGAAGATCGAATAAGAATTTAAATAAACTAGGTAAAGTAATACAATATTGTAAAGGAAGCTCAGTAACGGTGTAATACAAGCGTTCATCAGAAACCATGATATATTTATTAAATCTGAATTAACTAACTTCGGGAACATGTTTGCAAATTTTGTGGGGTTTACTTTTCGATGAAGTTTACGAATGTCGAGTGGCCTACTTTTGGAAAAAATAAAAAAACTCTTCCGAAAAGTTTTCAAAATGCTGCCATAACGGAAAAGTTCGTCTGGCAAATTTATCGAACGTTCCAGATTTGTTATCTGAAAATACAGCCAAAGCAAAAAACTAACTCATAACATTATTTAAAAGTATGGCACATTTTTGTAATTTATGTGTTTTATATCAAAACACTTATTAAGCGACATTGATTTAGAGGACTTGGCAGTGTACTCCCCTATTCTTAAGTTTTTTTCCTGCATGTCTATATACTTTTTTGTATTATATATTGATTTACATGGCGAAAAAAAGCATTGATGCTAATATGAATTTTAATTTTGTATAAGTATATAATCAGTAATATATCAGATAATAGACTTATGACTTACCTTGTTGGACCTCGTGCCAGTTAAATGTGTGTTATATACTTAAAAGCATAAGAAATATATGTATAAAAAATATTTGAATATACAAATTATGCTACTTATCAATATGATGATATTTTCAAATGTATCATCACAGTTTGCCTACAAATTTATAAACGCAAAGTCCCTGTATATAACTTGTACAAGGTTCCTAATGCGCCAGAACTTTTCTACAAAACATGGACAGTTTGAGATTATTTTTCATTGGTGTATGAGTATTTCAGTTCAGAACTAAATCATCTTCAATTTAAACATATTTTTTTAAAGCATAAAACATATTTAATTGGTAGAATAAAACAAATAAATATGGTGATCCCTTAGAATGACACACAGTGGGAACCGAACCACTACCTTCGGAAATTAAAAGCACAACCTTATTCTTTGTGCTATCCACTGCAGCTCTGTTTTCTCTAATACTGTTCGTTAAAAAATTAACAACCTATAACTTAAGAAATAAACCCTGCACCTATTAAAATTAAATGTTTAAAAAAGGTAATTTGATCACAAACAAAAACCTCGCCAACAGAAGAAAAATACGCAAGACATTACGTCTGGCTCCACAGTCTTTTATCTACGAACCTCATGTTATTTGCTTCATTTCAAGAATTTACACTCATCGACACTTAATTTCCATCGTGCTATTTTCCACGGAGTTATAATGCCAAAATGGATTTCCCGAAAACTTAACATGATTTTCCTGTACTGATACCTCATGTACAGCAGATTATAAAAACGTTTACGTCAAACATTCCGTTTACTTAACATGGAGCAAGAAGTAGAAGTATAATCGAAAAAGTTTAACTACGATGAAATATGTATTAAATGTAATAAAAATTGTAAAGCGGTAAAAATAAAAATAAAAATTCGATCTCATACCTGAAATATTAATTATACACCGATTTGAATTTCTGTTTTTAATAAAGTTAATTAACACTAAATTACTCTTGACACTTAATTCGGTATCTAAGCACAAGTATTCGGCTTGTGTGTATACAGTGTGGGCCAAAAGCCCCTGATATATTATTTAATTTAATATAAAATCGAGCAATTGGCGTAAAAGAGTGCGGTTTATACTAACATGCAGAAAAATTTATCAAGCAGATAAAAATAGTTAACACACTTCACCCACAAATGGCGATGTACCTTAAAATGCCTCATAACACGAATAGATAGATTGAATCCAAGGATAGTGAAGACTATATATAGAAGGTGCGCTCGTTTTTCGCTTTTTGAAAGTGGGCAAGGAAAGCAACTATTTGACGTCATTTTTGCTCCGCCTAACTATGGGTTTTTGATCATTCTCATTGGCTGTATGTTTCAAGCATTGCTACTTAGGTTCGATCCCCGGTTGGGTAACAACTGGTGATTTCATTTTTAATTAGCAAAATAATGTAAATATCTGTAAATAGTTGTGTTCAGGTAGCTTCACTACTCATCTCTCCTTGTTTTGTTATGTTCCCATATTTTACTTGATTGAAACTGTAACTCATTTAATATGTCCAATACAAATGAATTAACCTGATGGTTCCTTACCTCATTTTACTCTTTCAAAATTCATGGACATGCTCTCGTGGCAGCTAATATTTTTTTAGTACGCTTAATTTATTAAGCAACTCTTTTGCAATTTTTACATACTAAATGCAATCCTTAAAATATAATTTAAACTCTTAAAATTCAGCAAATTCTAAATTAAAATAACGAATATCATTCAGAAAAAAACGAATAGATGGCAGCACGTCACGAACCATTGGTTCAAATTGGCTGCAATTAACATCGAGATATTTTAATAACTAAACTACTCTGAAAATCGATTCAAATTGTTATTTGAAGCAAATTTTAACTGTTTTCTTTTATATAAATTCATGATTAGTTACAAACAAGAATTCATGTTAAATTAAGTTTGCTCTGTAGACCCTAAAACGACTGTAAAAACGAGAGCATTAGACACGCCCACAAAGGTGAAGGTAGGCGTCACTATGACGTCAAATAGTTGCTTTCCCCGCCTTCCGTCAGACAGCGTGAGTACGAGCACACCTTATATATATATATATGTATAGTCTTCACTATCCTTGGATTGAATCGGAATACCGTTTGGATGTGGCTCGTGCTACAAAGGATACACACATTGAAATATGGTAGTGAATTTTTGCACAAAATAAATAATCCTTAATTGTTTTTGAAAAAATTAATTATCTATAACTGATTGTTTCGATGATTCTGATGTGTGTGTTTTTTATGTTTTTAAAGTACAATGTCATTTATGGTAAAATTTAAGGACTAAAATTTTTATTAGTTATAAAAAACTTTTTAAGTGAGAAGCATTTTAACCCCCAATTTACACTTTTCCATACGCCATTAACTTGGTTTTATATTAAATTTTAAAATGTGTCAAAAACTTTTGACCCAATCAGCAGAACCGAGAAAACCCTTAGTTAATCCCAATTTAAAACCCGAGAGAAAAACCGGTATTTAAGTTAGCAATATACACAGTCAAAACAAGCAAACATTTTGCAAAGCAGATACTGTGTTATTTATCTACAAGTTCTACACCAAAACGAATAGACCGCCCGAATAGCACATGATTAAGCACACAGTGCTTTCTGTCTTGTGATACACGGGGTCATTAAGGCGAGTCAACATTTCATTAATGACCAGTTGTGTGATCTCCCAACCACTCCGCTTAATTAAGTGACTTTGAAATTAAGTATAACTTCCGCTAATGGACTAGGTTTAAGCTGTAACAACTAAGTTGGCAATTGATTCCTTTATCTATTAGCTCTATGGAGTATCGAAGTAAACTTTTAAGCCTCAAGATTTATTTTTAAGTAACAATTATGTGAAAGTAGTAGTATAATCCTATTTTAAAAAATATAAACTAAAGATATAAAGATACATTAGACGTATCTTGCCTAAAAATTTTTGACATCAAAAAATAATTTAAAAATAAGATTTCATTTATATATTGTATTCACTAGAGTCTTCTTGCACCCATCCAAAAAAAATCAGCGTACTTACCAATAAAATTTAATTTTTTTTTAAATAAAATATGATTTTTGCACAATTTTTTTTTTAATCATCAAAGGCCTAGTGTTATGTTATCCTTAAAAAATAAATAACATTCACATTTGTAAAAATTAAAACATCCATTAGTTATTTACTTAAAGGTGGATGTTATACATAGTCATTATAATAAGAACATAAATATTTAATTTATTATCATTAGTTCATAGGTTTAATAATGTTTTTATATAAATAGGGTTGTAAAGTCAAGGTATAATTTATTGGTTTAACTATGCCTTATAACACTTTTGTTTTTGATGGCCTAAAATAGGCAATAAATAATTACTAATTAAAACAAAATACGTAAGAGAGGCTATCTAGTGCTCATGTTTATTTTAGAACTTTTAAGCATTTATAAAAAACATATATAATTAATAAAATGTATATTATATTACAATATTCTAATTTTTTAATCTTCTTGTACAATTTTTACATATTTTATCTAAACTTTTTTTTTTAATTTAACGTTACGCTACTGCATATCCATATGACGGAGAAATATAATATCGAATCTGTAGATTTGTTTCCACTGCATTTGAATTTAAATTACATTTCCAACGTATTCATTTCTTCAAAAAGAATTACTTCAGTAGACGAGGATTTTAAAAGACTTCTCAACGTTTTAAATTTGGAAAAATATTTCAAAGAACAGATTTTTTTTTTATTAACTTTTACGTTATGTGTAATACTAGAGGCAAAACTGGAAATATACATGAACGGACATGCACATCCTGTATACGTCAGGTTGTTAAAAAACTTTCAACAACGATTGACGACGAACGAATCTGAAAGCATTAAACAATACAAATCCCCACTCATTAAACAAACAACTTTCTAAGAATTCATTATCTAGTTAATCTTTTGCAACATAAAACAAACTGAAGTTAATTGAATCCTTCATCTTCCTCGAAATAGTCTGCATCGACGAACGCAAGAAATGGAACGCACACTTCGAGGGAAAGTAGGTAAAAATCTGAAGGTCTCCCGTGAGTTATGGGTGACGAGGGGTGTTCTACAGTCGAAGTTGCAGTTGGCAAGAGAGAGAAGGCTGCCGACACACCCTTTCTGGACCCCCCTTCCCCCCCTTCATTTTCAGGATCGTCTTCTTTGAGGAACCACACCCTCCTAGAGTCGAAGGGGTGCCAACTCTGAATCTTCAGCCCAATGTGCACTTTCTGATTTGACTCGGAAGATAATGGAAAATCGTTTGGTTCGAAAGGATTTCTTTTTTTTTTTCTTTTCTGTTGGTATTGCTCTGTCAACAGTAATTATTTTTCTGGCAGCGGTATATGCGGTAATGATAGTTTATTGATAGTATTGTAAGATTTCTCTTTATCCTTTAGCGTTTCAGGTATAATGCCTAACATTGTAAGTGAGGGGTTGCCACGAAATGGGTCTGGGTTCGAATCCCGACTAAGGCATTGATTTTAAATGTCATATAATTGGATGAAAGTATGTTTTATGTTTTACATTACGTGAACAAAGTTATTACTAATATAAAACTCATGATTGGTTGGTTGAATTACCATAGTGATATCATTTAACGAATTAACATAACTTATTTTTAATTAATATAGATATCTTCTAGTTTTAAATATTCATTAGAAATAAATTTGTGTCAGCTTAACAATATACAAGAGGTGTACGAAATTATGGAAACACTTGGAAAACGCATAACCTGGATCAATATGGCATAGGACACTTTTGGCATTCAGAAATGCTAGCAGTCTCCTTAGAAATGGATAAAAAAGTTGTTTTTTTTTACTTTTCAGAGAAATGTTATATTATTCTGCATGCAAAACATTTGCAAGTTCTGTTAATGATGACGGAAGTAGATATCGCGCTCGAAAATTTGTCTTGGCGAAAAATAAGGCTTAAAAAGTGTAGAAGAGGTATATAGAGAGTTGAATTAGGAGATAAAGACAGAGGCTCTAGCAAACATGTAAATTAAGGCAGATGTTTTTTTCCGATGTTTCCATATTTTGTCCACCCCTTGACATCGACGTTATTGCTTTATCAAATATAATTAATAATATAAAGCTAATTTTAAATACAATTTGTAGTTTTTAAAAAAATTATGTAATTATTTTAAAAGATAAATTTATTAAAATTTTAGTAATTAAAAGCATTTTAAAGTATGACAAAAATACAAAAAAAATCTATTAAATTTTACAAACTATTTTAACTATGTATATGTATTTCACACAGTATAACTTTTATAATTAATTTTTTAAGTCTTCGATTCATTACGTAATTAAACTATTTTACCGCAAGAGAAGGGGATTAAAGTCATATTGCTCATATGTTAAATAAACCATAACTAAGCTCGGACAATGTTAATATTTTACATCGCGATGCAATCACCTGTCACTCATCGATATTTACGGATATGTCATGATATTTACCAATATGTTTACTTTGCAATTTTTTTTTTTAATCTATTATAAAAATTCGATTTTAAGCAAATCGCAATTGTATTGAAGGGAGCCAATATTTAAACTATTCCACTAATCGACCTAATTGACTAATCGACCTCATCGAAAGCATTTCATGAGTCTGATTCTGCAAACACTCAAAGATATCTCGAGTGAGTGTTTATTGAGGCAAGAACAATGCAAAGTCATTTCCGATGTATCCTCTACACGCAAACTGCGAAATCGGTAATTAAGTATCGTCTTCATAATCAAATCGCTATTTCGCGATATATCGATATTTCGCGATATATCGATATTTCTCGATATAGCGATATTTCTCGATATAGCGATATTTCTCGATATAGCGATATTTCTCGATATAGCGATATTTTGCGATATATCGATATTTCTCGATATAGCGATATTTCTCGATATAGCGATATTTCTCGATATAGCGATATTTCGCGATATAACGATATTTTGCAATATATCGATATATCGAGAAATATCGCTATATCGCGAAATATCGATATTTCGCGATATATCGATATTTTGCGATATATCGATATTTCGCGATATATCGATACATCGTTATAACTAATAATACTATTTAAATGAATGTAGGGGTTCTCACTCTCCAGAAGAGGTGGTGAAAGACGAGAGCCGTCTCCCGTGCTTCCCACCTGCCATCCCCTCCGTGAGAAAAGGCGAGGACCCCCTCCTGAGCGACTGTCGACCCCATCTGCTCCTCCTTCGGTCGCTCAAGCTGCTCCGGAGGTACGCTTCCAGCTCGTCATCGTCCGGCTCGTCCGCCATCTCTGCTCGCCCCCTGACAAGAAAATAAGGATCAGTTTTAGTTATTGCTTGAAAATGCCATTAATTAACTTATACACATACACAAGCAAGTTTTTCACTCTCAGATAGAAGTAATTCTTACAGTGATAACAACTATCCGATGGTTGGTTGAGTTCAAAATGCTTTGAATAGGAGGTGAGACGGTTGAAATGTAAAGCCACTGCAGTCCAGGGGCCATCACTTATTACGCCCCTCTCCGGATCCAATTATAATAATTCTTCCGGATCCGACTAAGCTGTTTTTCCATGTTTCATCTCTACTCTTCATGCACAGTTACAATGGTTTGAACGTTGAAATAATTGCAAATTAAGCAACTTGTTTTACAGATGGTAGCTATCCGAAAATAAGCACAAAATTTTACCAAATAATGATCACACAATACGAAAATTTCATCGCACAAAGAAAAACCACGGTTTAGTTGCTTCAAATACTAATTAATAGAACTTCCAGTTAAACACAACTAGACAAAGATAAATTCTAAGTGCATTACAACCTTACAACTAGCCGAAAATGTAGAATATTGTCGGAACTAACAAACTAATCAATTTAAGCAAACAATTTCGATTTTCAACTCGGAACTTAATGACAAAACCAAGAACGATTCAAATCGTGGTGCGTGACGTAATAAGTTACGACCTCTGGACTGCCGTGACTTCATCATTTCAATCCGTCCCACCTCTTATTATATCCTCCTTGGGTAGAATTAGCGTTTCAGAATAGGTTTTTGGTGACAGTTCGGGATCTATATCGAAGGAAAGCATTGCCTCGTAATTTGGAACCATCGAATGACGTCAGATGACGAGACGACGTATGAGTTATCGATATATATGGATACAACTTGACAAGATTTATCATAATGCAAAAAAAACCTTGAGGCTTCCGTAACCGGAAATTATAATATAAAAAAAACAGACCAATATGTCGACATATCGAAAACTCAAAACTTTGATACCATTCTCAGAAAAATAAACATATTGATCAATGGAGTATTTGTATTCTTAACCCTGCATAAATATATTTAAAAATAAAGAAATTGCCTCTGGTTTAAAAGTTCGACGTGTTTCTTCGGATCTCAGTTCTCAGGTATTAATAACTTTCCAGTGTATACGGACCTTAATAAAAAATAATAGAAAATGAGGAATATTTTTTTATTGTGCATTTCGGTTTCAGTTTTGAATCAGTTTGATCAATAAATGTTGATAGGAATAAATTGTTGTTTGAAAACGATTCTAACACCAAACAATATTGAAATAAGTTAAATCCATTTAAAAGTTATACAAGAATGTTAACCGAAATGTATCCGTTCCCCAAATCAACACGAGTTCTTTTTTGAACTGATTGGGATCAGTGTTAGTTATTTACTCGAAAATGACTTTAAATGTCGGTACGCAAGGAAAAGTCGAAGAAGCTCGATTCCAGAACACTGATCTCTAAGAATTACTTCTGGATTGGGCAAGACATTTCGTTGACTTGAAGCTAATTGAAAGATTAAAACTGCATCCCACTTTCATTGCTACGACAATATTTCGTATGTTTTTTATGTTAAAATAAGCCGACACTAAATGCAATCTTCTATTAAAATAGAAAGTCAAGTCGGTAATCAAGTCAAAATGGTTAAAAAGCAAGACCAAAAACTATACTTTTGGCAATATAAAAATTTATTCTATAAGAAGAATATACAATATATGTCGTTGTAAAATTAACATTTATTATTTCTACAACGCTATAGCATTACAAAACACAACTAAATAATTTTTTTAAAAATATGTGGGGTACACTATGGCACCTTTTTATTCGCTTCCACCGCGCCCATAGAGGAAACTAGTTTGAGCCTTCCAGAAGTTACATTTAGAGTTCAGTGTTAAGACCTGCCTTGTCCATTAACAGTTGTTTTCAAAAGAAGAATAACTCCCAACAATTGTCGGGAAAAGAAAAATTCGCCAGTGTTTTTTAAGATTAAAATCAAAACGGGCTCCAGGTTGAAAATGTCCGGTAATTAACATCATACGTGACCTGGTGTTAAGATGAAATACTTGTGGAATAACCTGGTGTTAAGATGAAATACTTGTGAATCGACTGTGCCTCTTTGCTTGTTGAATAAAAACTACGTCAATAAGACGAAAACACTGAGATCTGCGTCCTTTATATAACAAAATGGCGTCATACGCATATAAGCCGTTATCGACAAATTATTCGGAACGTATGTTTGGAAAGGAAACAAAATATTAATTAAAAGTAAACAGAATGCATTTCCGCTTAATATCATGAAGATATTTTGTTTTGAGTCTTTAAGCTGAAATTTAAAATTAAGCAATAAACATAAAATGACTTGATATATGGTAATTATTTCAGATTTCAGAATTGACTAGAAGTTTGTTTACTCGTGTTTGCCCACTGAACAGGTATACTTGTTCTTTTGGTGATACTCAGAAGGTTTACAAACACTTCAATAAAACCAACCAATACTTTATACAGTGAATAAAGAAAATTTCTTTCTAGACCAAGAGAAAGTGAAATCACGACCCTCATTAATTTTTCACACAGATAGTGGTCAACGAATCACGAACCTTTTTTTTCTCTCCCTCTCTTTTCACAATCAATAAAAATTCCAATCTCTGGGCTCTCCTGAAATCTCAGCGTTGCTGGAATTGTAGAAGAAGGGAGAGGGGGTGAGAAATCGTTACTCACGCGAAGAGCCAATTACGCATCGAGTAGAGGTTTACACTATCGAAATTCAGAGCTGTTCGTAGTATTCACCTGTTGCATTGTGAATGTGCTCGTTTTCGGAACAGCGCATGCGAACGCACGTCATGTCTGTTGTTTAACACTTTTCAGGCGCAATTTTCTTTTTGAAGTGGATACTATATTAAAATCGATCCGGATACAGCGGTCATTGTCAGAAATTTGCGCGACATAAAAAGTGTTGATATTTCAATATTTCAAATAACCATACCCCCCCCCCCCCCCCCCAGAAGAATCAGCCAATGGAGATACACAAACTACAATCGCGCAGAGAAGGTGGATTGCGTCAATAAGGTTGACTATTCGTCCATCCCCCTTTGACATTCGTACCACGTGAGAAAATCAGTCAAATTTCAGGTATACGTTGGCCTGTTTAACCACTGTAACTTCAATTCTAAAAGGCGGATCGCGGAAAGTGTGTTTTTAAATTGAAACGAATAACAAGGTTTTTCAATTCCATTTAACTAGTCGAAAGTTTAAATCGTTTTCGTAAAATTTGTGTGGGGAGGAAATTGACGATTTGTCAAAGAATTTAACTATACAGCCAAAATATCACATTGAAGTTCACTTTCTGCTTAGAAAATAAACAGGTTATAAGCCAAGAAGTCAAAATTTTTTTGCTCACCAACCTCATTCCAGACAAACATTCGGAGTTACTTTACACCACCAGTAAAAACAAGTTACAAGCCAAGAAGTCAAAAATTTTAAATAATGCCAAGTAGTCAAATTTTTTGACAAGTACGAAGAGATCTAGAGCATACCAGTGACGTAAGAAGGGGCAAGCGCGCGCACACAGTATTCCTTACAGTTCAATATGAACTGTGCCTAACGGATTTTTGTTAATGTTTTATGAACAACTATACTACAAATGATCAGTTTTATTACTTGAAAATACAAGCAAACTTTTTCATGTAGTACCAAAACACTTCTGCTTAGGAAACATCGGAGTAGCCAAATATACTAAATATACTGAAATTTAAAATTTTATTGAAAATCTAAAATGAGCTTGGTTGGAGTAAATAAAACCATTTATTTCTAATTAAGCACCATTTAAAAGTGTACGTTCTATTTTTGCTGTCCAAAAAAATTCATTTCCACTACCAAAAAAATCATTTTAAAAAGCAAAAAACTTTAAATTATTCTTATAGCTCCTTTTTTTCCAATTGGCGAATTCGTATTGATTTATTCATCCAATTTTTTTCTCATATACTTTGGTGGGGTAAACAAAAATACATAGTTATCTGTTCTGCTATATCTAAACTAATAGAAAACTCAAAATATATTTTTAAAATAATCATATTTTAATATGTATTCTTCTCTTACGGAAAAACATGTCCAATCTTATAAAAGCAGTTAACTTAAATTTCTTTGCTTGACTAGTAAATTAGAAGAACATTAAGGTTTCTACTACGGTTTACTTTGCTATTGTAAGGTTTACTTCCTTTTAACTGGTGGTGTAAAGTAACTCTGAATGTTGGACTGGAATGAGGTTGGTGAGAAAAATGATTTGTAACCGGAATTAGAAGCAAAAGTCCAGAAAGCTCATATAGTATACTTTTAAATTGATTATTATATAACTCAATTATGCCCTTACCTTATTCAGAGTAAACGTGGTTAACGTAAAATATACAACTTTTTCACTAGGAAAAAATGCGTGTCATACCTACACAACAATACCCACTAACTTTTTTGAACAGGTGGAATAAAGTTACCCCCCAAGGAGTAAAGTAACCCCCGTTTATGGTATTAGATTAAAACGCGTAAAAAATAAAATAATATTTTTGAAAAAGGAAAAACGTAATTCATTAAATAAGAGCATTCAGTAAAAAATACCTAAAAAGTAAAAAATAATTTCAAATTTTATGAGCAAGTTGAAAAAAAAAATTAATATTAATATTAGACATATTACAACTTTTTTAAATCGGCGCCAAAATTTCGGCAATTTTTTTGTAAATTGGCACCAACATCGAAAAATTGTAATAAGTATAAAGTTAATATTAAATATTTAAATTATTTTCAACTTGTCTGTAAAATTTTAAAAATATCATTTTAGCAAAAGCCCGTTTTCCTTTTTCTTAAATATTATTTTATTTTAACCTTTGATTAGTTCCCTTCTATTAGTCTCCAAGAAATTCAAGTTGCTGCTCGCTTTTTTCCACTCCCCGGATAGTATATTTTGAGATAATCTGGTTTAATACATGCCGGTTAAAAGAAATCGTAATATAGTTAGAAAATACTTATCCCACCATGAAAATATTTTTAAATTGGTGAAAATGTTTTTAAAAAGTCCGGTTAATCAATATATCCGGATATATAAAAGATAAATAACCAATTTAGTTCGCATTCTTTTTGCCAAAGAGGATTTTTCTTTATCAAACAAAATAAAGAATTTTTTAAATCAGACAATATTTTTTTTCAAACGGTCCGCTTAATTGGAAACTCCGGATAGTTAAATGCCGGATATAACCTGTTACAAAAGGTTCCCAAGTGAAACAACCCCATAAAAAAATATCTAAATATTTTAATTAGAAAAACAATTATGCGTGAACATATGTAAAATAAACATAACATTTGAATTGATAACCTTCTGCTCAGCGCGTTTGGCTTTATTAGTTGGTGCGCTGAAGTCGGTTACAAAGACTAAAAAAACTTATTAGTGAGTATAATGTAAAAAATGCTTTTTGCAAAATTAACGTTCCGCTAAAAGACTTATAACAGAAAAATAAGGAGGGCTTTTTAAAACAAATAATCTTATCGAAATTCCACGAGAAAATAACTTTTTTTAATTAATAATTTCAGATAATAAATGCTATTTTATTTTTGGGAGTGTTGGTGTATTATTAAGAAAGTAAAAAGCCAAAATGTTCAAACAATTCATTGTTTTAATTGAAAATAATAATGAAGTTCATTGAGAGCTACTAATATTCAGCTTCACTGCCGAAGATGTATCCTAACAGAGAAACGATTTTTACAGAGTTGAATCAACATAGGTTTGGAGGTAAAAATAACCTTTTTTTGGAGTAAAGTAACTTTCGGGACAACCTCTCTTCAAATAATTTTTTTAAACGAAATCACTTTAAATATATATATATATGCTTATGGATAAACAAAACTAACCTTAAGAAAGGGTTTAAGTCATTTTATTTGTTCAGATTTTAAATTTTAAGTAGAACCCTCTGAGCGGTTAGCAAAAGGGCAAAATTTTAATTCTATTTTCTCTTCAAAATAGTTTACTTTTTATTTCCATTGGATTTATATTATATATACTTTTTCCTAATTGTATTATTCAAATATATATAGCTTCCAAGAAACACGCCCTGCTCTTTAGATTTGAAAAAAAAATTTAACACCGAATATTTTTATGAATTTCAAGTTTATGTAATTACTTATGATAAAGTATGATAATTGAGGAGTGTGTAACTCCAAAATTTGTCTTATTCCAAATTATGAAATCTGAGCAAAACGTATTTTTAATATCTCAATACACATGTGAATTCAGCAAAATAAAGATTTAGTTTTTTTTAATAACATTATCCTGTTTAAATTGAATTAAAAATATTCGAGGTCGTTCAAAAAAAACAACTCTTTATTATCCACATTCATCGCCAAAACTACAGTTTTTAAAACCACCAAATTATTAAAAATATGCTCAGTTTTAATTTATATAAAAATTAATAAGATTAATGTAAGAAACTTAGAATTAAAATATAGCAGTTTTATTAGTACTTAAATTTATTTATGAAAGAACTGAAAGTTTTATCATGTTAATCCAATATTAGTTTCCTTTACCCATTCTTCAAAAACTTGTCTTATGCAGCATTTTATTTAAAAACATGTCTAATCCAAAATATGTTAAATAAATTTTATATTTACTTTCAAATATTTCATAATTTGATTTTTTTTTAATTTAGAAGTTATGCTTAAGTTAAGTAAATCAACAAGAATTATATTAAAATAAAAACAGAAATATCGCGTGTAAGTGTTTTATCAAGTTTCCACAAAACTTTAAATATGAGCACGGCAAAATTTGGAACTGTACTTCTCAATTGCTCGATTTCATTTGCGCCAAATTTATGCTGTTTGTTTCGATTTTACTTCTTATTATAATTAATGATTATAAAATATTAATTAAGAAATGATAATATCATGACATGAAGTTATATGTTAAATATTTATGCTATACAGTGTTGCTGTTTTTATATAAAATATTTTTGTATAAAGGTAAGTCCTCAAAATATATCTGTAAAATAGGTCCCCAAAATAAAATTGCTGAAATAGAAAATAATATCAATTGTTACGTCTATTAAAGACAACTATTTATTAAATGTTTAATATGGTAACGTAATTATAAATTAATTTATTAATATTTAAAGGCTGTTAAAAATAAACAATATGTTTTAATAAAACAAGTCAATATTAATTATTTTAGAAATGCTTAACAAAAACTTCCAATATAACCTAAATATAGATAAAAGGGAGGTATGAACTTTTTTATTAGGCACGATTTTTTTATCGTGAATATTTTAACTAAGAAGAACCTTTGATTAATTTATTAGAAAATAAAACATTCAAATACATCATTTGCTCAAATAAACACACAAACTCCCGAAACTTACCAAAGTCCTTAACTCTCTTCTAAGTTCCGAAAAAGTTGAAAACTCATCAGTTTGATTATCATCAAACCATCAAAAACGTTAACTTAAACTGAGTTAAAACTCGCGAACTCATCTTAACCAAGGAATTCGTGTCTCTTTTCCATTTCAACTTTCCTCTTATCCACTTCACACGTGACTCTTCGGCCCCTTCCTTCTTTCTGGGCCAAGGCGGAGGGGTTGCCAAGTGAATGGATAAGTCAGCTTCAAAATGGGAAAAGTCGCCAATCTTCGGAGTTGAAGTCGCCGGATGGAGTGGGTGCAGGGTTCAAAATTTACGGTCATCAGGCACGTAGGTAAGGGGGTGGTTCAGTGGGTTCAAACCCTCCCATTGAAAGTCAGAAAACAAAAATTAAAAATCGAATTACTGTAAAAATACTTTAAAAAACTAGAAAAATGTTATTTTCTCGGAAAGTTGGTATTTTCCGGGGGTCCTGCCCCGGAAAATAGTTTTCAAAAAGCTTCGAAATTTTTTTATCCCAAACTAAGCTTAAACATGACATCATCGGGTTCATTATCTAGCATTTGGATTTCGGCGACAAAGGGAAAAGATCGTTGAACGAGGCCGTATACACAAGATACACCAAAACCATAATCTAAACAATGATTCTCAAAACTTAAATTTGTTCTCTAAATTTATTTCATAATTAGGGAGTGGTATTTACTAATTTTAATTAAATAAAAGCATGTAAAAATAGATAATGACTGATATTGGTAACGATTCCATGAAAAAAAAATTATAACTGTTGCTATTACAATATTTATCTGCCAACGTATTCCTGTTTTCTTAAAAAATATTAATAAGTTCTTTTAAAAAAACTGGGAGGGGGGAGGGGAGTTTGTTGAATTTGGGGGAGTATTCCCTCCAACTCTGGTTAAAGAGGGAATTAAGTTACCTAAATAAATCCGTTGCTCATTCACTGTATCCCTCCCATGAAAAATCTATACCTACGTGCCTGGCGGTCGTGAGCCATATTTTGCATATTAAATTTTCAGTTTGACAACCGTAACCCAGTTGTCATTTTAGACGTCTAACTTTTAATACCAGTTTCAGTTTGACAACCGTATTTTTACACCCAGTCGTCATTTCTTACGTCTAACTTTGTTTTACATTTCTTACTGGCAAGACGCGAATTCGATTAATTCGTATTTATTTCGTCGAACACAAATGAAAGTAAGCGTATAAAAATTGATACGGAGAATAAAAGTGAAATAAGTGATACAACGGAATAAAAAAAGTTTTTAATAATAAAAAAAAGGTTTTTAATTATTGCTCTTATACTTTTCAGTAATTTTGTCGGTAAGACAGTGGTATTTTTAGAATACAAATGGAAAACTGCTTCTAATTTTATGCAAAAGAAGCTTTAACGATTACAAAAATATCGCTACAGTTGGCAGCTCTGCTTAAGAAATTTGAATTATTTTAAAATTACGCCTTAGCAGAATATTTTGGAAACTAAAAAAAAACTTGCTAGGTGCCAAACGACGCCTAACTTTTTTCTCCTAATTTCAAGCCCTGAGTGGGCGGGACAGATTCGAAGAATTGGTTTTTAAACTGTGTAACCGGGTTATATTCAATCAAAAGAAAGAACACAATGCAGACGTTTCTATTGAGTTGGTCGAATTTCTTACTAAAATTGTTTTTAAACAAGGACAAGTGAAGTTATGCTGCACCAAACATCAGTTTAATATAGAAAGTTATAAAATCACTCATGATTTTTCCGTGTTTGTCACGCAACTATTTACTTTTTTATTTACGAATCATTAAATTTCTCAAATATTACAACTTTTTGTAAAATTCTAATTTTAACTCGGGGAAAATATTACATAGATTCGTTTTTAATATCTAATTAGAAGAAGAATTATAACTATAGAAATGTTATATGTATGTGTGCTATATTTCAGAAAAGAAACTGATCTAACTCCGTAATGCATTTTTCAAATTGATATACAAATCAAATTTTTTTTTTTCGCTAATCGTATCATCTGTTGGACCGATTATAATAACTTAATAAATAGTTATTCAGAAAATAATTCTCACAGTGAGATTATATAAGTTTCAAGTCAATATTGCATTTGGAAAAAGGTGAAAATGGAGCTACAAGATATGTCAGTACAACATACAGTTTGAGTTAAAGCGTGTAATAATGAGTGGTGGCTTTTGAATTTTGCATAATTCCGTTAAATGAATTTATAATTGTGGTATTGAAATCACCTCTCAGAGGGAATACAATCGGAAATTGAATTGTGTGTTTTCTCTTATACTTTCCTTGAATCCCAACATCTTAGTAGTTGCTCAGTGGATAAGGCGTTCAGCTACTATCATAGGATTGGTGGTTTGAATCCGTGCGATGGACTTGACAAAGAAAAGTTTTAAAAAAAAGTAGTGATGTTGCGATCGGAGGGTTGCCAGCTTCGCTACAAAAATACTAGAAAGTCGTCCAGAACATCCAACAAATTATACTGGCGTGTATACGGGACTGGTGCACGATAAATATGATTGGGGTTCAATGTCCTGATGCCTATTGAGGTTGCGTCGGGTGCCAGCTCAGGTGTTGTCCTCGTCATCTGACCATGGTTCAAAAATACGAGGCATCGTTCCCGGGTCTTTCCTTCGAAATAGGCCCCGAACCTTCGCCAATAGCCCACTGGGCAGCTCTAGTGCGACGTTTTTTTAAACAAATCAAACCAACATCTTAGTAAATAGAACTTTATAGGTATAAAATTAAACTATTGAAGTTATTATTAAATTGGGGAAGCGGGGCGCCCATTGCTGAGTAATAAGCTCGTATTAATATATCCTTGAAAAGAAATAACATGATTAGTACATACATATCATAACTATAAAAAATATTTCAAAGGCAAACCCAATTTTTTTTTTTAATTATTATTTTTATTTGATTTTTTTATACACAAATATATACATTAATATATTCGGAAACAGAATACCATGATTAGTACATACATTTCAATAAAAATAAAATTGCTTGAAGGACAACCGCAATTTTTATGATTTTTTCAAACTTTTATATTTTTTTTTATTATTTGTTTCTTTTACATACCCAAATAATATGCATTAATGTATAAGAACCTAGTCACTTTCTTAATATGTAAGCTGTTGGAGAAGGACAAAAATAACGTCTAAAAAAAGAGCTTAAAAACAATCATTTAAAATAAATGGAAGTATTAAAAAAATCCGCATTAATTGGAATTTTAAAAGAAAAGCGGGATAGATTAAACTCAACAATTCCTCTGAAAATGGCAATAATAGATCTAAGATATTGTGTGTAATATATTTGAAAATTCAGAAATATTTAAAAATATTCAAAACTAAACTAAATTAATAGTAAAATTTAGATTAAAAAGTAATAATATGTTAAATAAACAACCGTGAATTCTATTTTAACGTGCTAATCATTCTAAATTGTGTTTTAAATACATGCCCTTCCCATATTAAATCTGCCATGGCGATTGATTTATACAATTTTCAACTATTTTGTACAGTATAAAGTAATTCTAATTAAAACAAAAATGAAGTTGCAAGCAAGGAAGCAGGTCAAAGTATAGGTCTTGCCACTTTTTCGTTCTATTTGAATTATCTGGGATATGAAAGAATGTATGAGAATCAAGTCTAAATTTTAATGAATTTTAATGAATGGTCACACAATCGAAAACTTTTTAGTGACTGTGTAATTTAGATGCATGCGCAATTCGAATACAAACTGTAATTTTTTCCAATCGCCATTTTTATATTAGTTATTACGCGAATTTGACCATCAGCTATTTAGTAATTACTTATTACTTCGTATATTTAGTAATAGCTTCGCATAAGTTATAAACCAAAATGGGTATCGCCAAAATGACGTCAGGTAACGTGCAAGTCTATGAACGTGACGTTAGGACGTATATCGTTCTCCACACTATTACAAGACAGCAGGATTAAGGGGAGATTTCAGCAAATACTATTACGCCATTTTTGCTAAGCAAAAAGTTCTTAAAAAATCCGAAACTTCATCAACTCTTTTTCCTTTCAGTAATTTTATCAAACAGTTTCTTTTGATAATTCACCATTCCTTCTGTATCTTTTAACCAAAAAACCTCAGCCATAGACACCCATCGACCACAACTTCTATCTAATGTAAAATTTGAATGGCGTGGAATGCATTCAACAACACACAAAACCATCTCAAGAGTTCTCTTTAACGACTCCTCTGCACTGGAACACACTGGAAACAGTTTGACTACCCACAAAGAAACTTTACTAAGTCCAGAATTGTAAACAGGATCACCAGGCTTTATAAAGTTCCTCAGCTGCTTACCAAAATACTCCAGCTCAAGGGCATTTTGGAACAGGTGCGACTTCTTAATATCGTCCCTCACATCGAAAGCCACAGTAACGAAGCCATCTTTCAGCGTCACAGTGTGAAGCAGCGTATTGTCAGGAACTCGGTGAGGCAGCCTTTGTACGGGATAGCCATCGATTTGGACGTTGCTGATGATGCAGTTACTGCCAACGTTCAAAGCGACATTGATATCACAGTACTCTAAAATAGAACATTCCGGAATGATGGAGAGTGGATGGACGTTGGAATGGATGACTGTTCCCTGGATGCACAATGGAATCAACTCCTTGGAAGAAAAGCTGGTGAAAGATAATTTTGTCATAGGAAAGTCTTCTGAAAATTTGTTTCTGCCGCAGAGGCTGTCTATGTATTCTACCATTGTCCCTAAGTGATGGAAATTTGAGTTTTTTAGCACCAAAATCGAAAGCTGCGTTCCATGTAGCTCTTTGTAGAGGGATGATCGCATCGATGCCAGGGTATTATTAGTTGTTTTATCCACAATATACGAGGGGCTTGCAGAGTGTCCGAGGGGCTGTAGGAAATCGCCATAAGAGCTTATCTCACATTTTAATGGTTTGTTAGTTTGGTAAAATGTAATTAGATTTTTCATTATTGTGTGGTCGAAGAAGAAAGCACTGTCGCTGAATATAGTATCTCCTTCAACATCACCTGAAAAGGAACGAAAATTTTAATAAATTTTAATGACTAAATATTAGAGAGCATCAATAATCAAATTAATTGCAATAATGGTTTCAAAAAAATTATCGTGAAAATTACACTAAATTTTTATTTATATTAGATAAAACACTAAAATTAAATTTTAAAAAATTAATTAATGAAACACTCACAAATCACTCTTTAAAAAATGTGGGCAAACATTTCAGGCCTCTAACTAAAGGAGACTATAGAGACCATCAGCTTATAACTCTAACCTTCAATAAAAACATCAGTTTGGGACTACACAGCTAGTAACCAATAAAAGTAATATTTTTTACAGTTAAGTAATATACAGGGTGTCCACACTGAAATCCTTTATCGCATAATTTACTTTTGAATGACGACAGCAATAGTCACAAAAATGGTGTCTAGATAATAGTAAAGTGGCTACTATGAGTTACACAGTGATACTGCTTACAGCGCCCTCTACCAGCAGTGTAATGAATTAGAGATAATCTATTTCTAAAACTATACAAAATACCTGAAAATAGTTAATTAAGAAATTGTAGAACAGCATCAATTTAACATGAGCTGATACCACCCATACATGAATGCTATCAAAGAAATCGTATAAATGTTGTTTGTTCATAACTTCCAATGCAGTTATATTAAGAAACACTCTAAGGGAGAAGACAATATGGTCTTCTGATCTCAGTCGGTATAAAAGATAGTCCCTACAGTATAATTGAAGTTACAATAATAATGAATTCCACACTTTGTAAACTTTGCTCTATTTATTGATTGAATTTTAAATAAATACAAGTATCAAAATATGAAAATCTTACCAGAATTTGAAAAACCTTTGACAATAGCACTGTGAGCCTTCATCTCTTCTTCAGTTGGTTTCTGAAGAACTCGAAAGCATTCACTCATGAATGAAGACCCTTCTTTTGCACCTGCCTCTTTTGGTAAGACGTAAACACCATGAGTGGTGCCAACAACAACAGGAGAAGGATGAGCAAGAGCAGTGAAACCACCATTTCTGAAGGACCAAGACCCTAAACATAGAAAAAATATAATCAAATAATTTATTACAAAAAAAGAAAGTCTGCTGCAAAATTTGAAATTGTAAAATAGAAACATGCCAATCTTATTTCAGAATCAATCTTACAATGGGTTAAAAGACAGGATTAAATATTACATACAAGACTGTCGCATACATGTCACATCTTGCATGGAATTAACAAATTTCGTTTTGAAATGCATTTATTGTCTTCCCAAAGTCCATGTGCAAAAAGTGAGAATCTGAATTAGAAACACGAGAATCCAATTTCAGAATCTACTACAAGTTAACAGACTGAATTAAATACATGCATGACTGACACATACACACCATAGATGGGGTTTACTTTACTCAATTTTTTTGTATTTCCCAACTTTAGTAAAGTCTTTGAGTACCATGTAGTGAAGCTGAAATTAATTTCAGGGAATTAATATATTATGTGATAATTGAAGATTCTGATAATCCAGCATATTTTGAATTTAGGCTTGTTTACTATTACTATTTTTTTATTTTGTGGAGTAAAGTTAGAAGCAGGGTTACGATACTTTACTCCAAGGTCAGAAATTTACTTTTTTCAACGTTAAAGCTCAGTTGGCATAAATAAAATCATTTGATTCTTACTAAGCACCATTCAAAATGTGCGTTTACTTTTTGTTTTCCAAAAATATCAATTTCCACTACCAAAAAAAATCATTTAAAAAATCAAGAAACTTTAAATGATTCCTAAAGTTATCTTTTTTTTTTCATAACAATTGGGGATAATTCGGATTGATTTATTAGTCCAATTTCCGTTGTATACTTCAGAGGAATAAATAAAAATACATGAAATATAAATAAATAGAAAACTAAAAAAATATTTTTTTTAAACATCTCATTTTAATGCAAATTTTTCATTTACTGAAAAACATGGCCCAACACAGTGAATCTCATATAAAGACAAAGATTTACTTCAGGGGCTGCGATTGTTTGTCAAGAGTGAGGAGGAAAGGTATAAACTAGGAGAAGGGAATACCCCAAAACTTAACTATTTCTATGAAAGTTAGTTTAAATTTTCAAAAAGTAGGGTGTCACTTTCCCACATTCACCAACCTTAATCAAAACCACTGGTTTGCTTTGCTTTTGTAAGGTTTACATAACTTTAACAGGTGGAGTAAAGTAACCCCAAATGTAGGACTGGAACGGGTTGTGAGCAAAATGATTTGTAACCTGAATTAGAAGTAAAAGGTTAGGAAATCTATTAGCATACTTTCAAATAGATAGTTACATAGCACAATTATGCCCTTTAACTTTTTCAGGGTACACTGGTTAACGCAAAATATACAACTTTTTATGCTGGAAGAAAACATGTGTTATAACTACACAACAACGCTTTTAGCTGTAGCTTTCCATAACAGAAAGCGAGGGAAAAAAACAGACACACCATTGGACAGCAGGGTTACCAAACCCTACAGGAAATATACATTTTTCATTTCTTTTAATATATGTTCTGCCCTTTTTTAAATGTGAAACTTTTTTCAACAGGTGGAGCAAAGTTACCATGCACGGATAAAATAACCCCCATCATATAGCCAAAATATAAAAAAAGTTTAACAGTTCCACTCATAGATGGCAGTACTTCAAACATCTTGTTTAAAAACTGCTTAGAAACTTAACATTTTTAAATGTATCTTTAAAAAAAAAAATAATAATGATCGTGAGACAAAAGTAGGATTTGTCAATGCTCTGGGAAATAAATTTTTTTTTATACCTCAAATGTTAAGATCCTTTGCCTATGAGACTTGCAAAAGATATCTTTGCTACTGAAATAATACATACGATCTTTTTGAGATACATTCATTGCATTCCCAAAGGTGGATTACTGGACCCTTTGAACAATCTTGCAGACCATGGGTTAAGAACCACTGTCCTAGAAACTAGAGCAAACTCTTGATATAACAACTCTGCATGTGATAAATAATAAATTGTAGATATAGAGAAGGAGTGTTGTAATAAGTTTTAAAAATATTCAATTGAAACTAATCAATATGTAAGAGTTTAACTGATGACCGTTATAAGGAAAAGGTTGAGACATTGAGGGGTCTACGTAATGAGGGTCCGCAATATTATAAGGGCGAACTTCTTTAAAACAATGAAATACTACATGAACTGATAATTTTAAAATTCTAGATGTTAATCACCAAATGGAGCATCTAGTTACCCTTATCCCCTAAACTGAAGCTTATAATGGCATCAGAGCTGGCAAGAAAAACTCCGGGGGGCATGGACTCCAGAAATGGTAAATAAGACGCTAAAATGAGGTCCAACATTTGGTATCTGTGTTCTCCAAAAGGCAGAGGGCTGAACAGTTTCCCCAAAACAGACAAGTTTGGTAGTCGTTGGCTGTAGCCTCCCGCCGGGATGAGAAGAAAGCGCATGCTGTACATTCGAGATCCATATATTTCTGATACTTTATCCAAAACATACATGGCTGAGCCTCCACAACCTAAAAATTAATGCAGTATTTTGTTTTATAAGTTCAATGAACATGTTAAATAAAATATATATATTATTTTAATTATTTATGGCAATATTAATATATTGCCTAGTATAGAACTAATTATACTAATTAAGTCTTATAAGAGTTTAT
Source organism: Troglohyphantes excavatus (assembly GCA_963932185.1). NCBI lineage: Eukaryota > Metazoa > Arthropoda > Arachnida > Araneae > Linyphiidae > Troglohyphantes > Troglohyphantes excavatus. Next base: position 7,885,161 of record OZ010674.1, read on the forward strand.
ATGTTTTGATAGCAATATTTACTTTTAAAAATATTTATTATTAAATATTTACTTTTAAAAATACATACAGTTACAGTATTAAACATATGAAACATATAAAAACATCAAAAAATGAATATGTAATTGACTAATATTTTCTTTTATACGTCTCTCGACATTGTAACCTGTTTATCACAATTATCTAAATTTAGAAAGTATTCCTTACTCATCTGTAATATCAAAGACTGATTGCTGTAATCATTTCATGTTTCTTTTTGAGAATATTATGGCTTATGATAAGATATTAAATTAACTTAGCACATCAACCAGGGGTCTGTAATACTATGCTATTAGCTTAAAAATTCTTAGACTAATCTAATCATTAGCATATCAATTCTGAAGCAATTGTTATTAGTTTATATGAGAAAAATCCGTTAACATACAAGGTAAAAAAGTATATGTCTAACACAGTATTTTGCATATAATTGCCACCAAAACCAAGCTTAAGCTTTTCTCTTGAAACACCAGTGTTCCATTTGTATAAAATTTAAATTATATTTCATAAATTGAATTAAATTATTTTTAAACTAGCTGTTTAGCTTTGTATTACTAAGAAACCTATTAAACAATACAATTTATTTATTTATATACAATTTATTTATTTTTAAAAATGAGTGGCTGCTGTTGAGACTCGCAACCTACGACCTATTGCTACAAAGTCTTGCAACCGACCAAACTATAAATGAAAGTTCCAGCTAGATCTTTGAAATATTTTCTAAGATGTTTCTTTATACAATAATTCTTTTAAATGAATTTTTAAACAAACCATTGATATTTATCAAAATGAACATACAATTTGTCAGTGTTCTGGGAAATTCTCTTTTCTTTTAATACCTCACTTATTAAAATTTGTTGTAAAGATGTAAATTTTTAGAAAGAGGTGTAAAGAAGGTAAAAATAAATCTAACATACTATAATAGAAATAATATATCAAGTAAAATTATTTAATAAAATATTACCAATTTTAAACCCAGGTGGATCAGAGAATACATGAAAAGGAATGGACAGAGGAAGTTCTTTTCGCCGCTGCTTCTCAGTGATTTGCAGTGTATAGCCTTTTTCTTGACTCGCATCACTCGCCGAAATTAAAACTGCATCCCAAAAAGGTGTCTCTGATAGGTCCAACTCCTCACCTTAAATTGAATACATTTGGAATTTACCACTAAGAACATAATTATGATATTGTGTAGGGAAGGCATGAATATTTAGTTGCTATTCGGTATTCAGCTCACATGCTGAATATTTTATTAGACCAAATACTTTACTGATTAAAATTTATAAAATATCTTTAAAAAAAATTACAAAACATATTAAACTGTGGTATTTTTTTTATTTTGATAATGACAAAACCAGTGTTGATAATGATAGGATGACAAAAACTACTGACAAAAAATACCACCTCCTAACTTTGTATTAAATACAAAATTTAAATATTTTGAAATTTAAAGATTTTTACAGAAAAAAGGTTTTATGGGTATTTTAAGTGATTTAGTATATATCTTAATTCAGCTTTTTAAATATCTGGTTTAATAGGTTTTGTAAAGAATGTTTAAATATATTTTGTGTATTTTAAGTGATTTATTGACTAGATTCAATATTATTTATTATAATATTTAATAGTATTACTATTCTATAGTAAATACAAATACTATACTATATATATTATGATAATTTTATGTCTTAAACCTTTACCTCAGGTACTAATAATATAAAGAATTTTAAAGGAAATTGTTATTCGGCTGCCGAATTTTCAGTATTCAGCCTCAAAGTCAACTGAACATTCAGTATTTAACCAATTCTCCCACTGACATTGCATGGGACTCTATATAACATTTACTAGTCTAGGGTTTAAAAAAATATGAATATACCCTGCAGAGAAGCCCTGGTTATATTTGAAAAAAAAAAGTATTGACTGTTCAAGTGTCGCATGCCTAAACAGCAGAAGTTACTTACAAGAGCTGACTGCCAAAGGCAATAAAGGGTAATAAATTTATTGGTATTATTACAAGTGCAAAATATAACAACTTCATAATTTGGTTAACTGATTATTTTAAGTGATGTTTTCACATCTAAAGCTATACTTTTTATGAAGAGATTTTCTACTCTAGTTTTCCAACAGTTTGCTGCAAAAATTGTAAAACAATTATTTCATTAATATAAAAAATAATTCAAAGGAAATTTATTTTGTATTTGAAAAACCGCATAACACACTTTCACCTAGTTCTAAAATAAAATAAATACAATAACTTTGCCGCTTATCTTCTGGAAATCTAAAATCTCTAATAGCAAAACAAATTTTTAATCTAATTACATTTATATTTCTTTTTTAGATTAAATAAAATCGCAAATCATAAAAAACTCTACTCCCATATTAAAATAAAATCCTATTAGATAATAGGGTGGCTTGAGGTATTAAAAAATTTAATAATTAAGGCCATCATAGTAAGGCACAAATGAGGAATATCTGGACACATTATCATACCTCTCAAAGAGTTGTAATTTTCTAAAACTTTAATCATATAATCAGACACAAAAACACTATCACCCTGATTCATTTTCAACTTTAAAAAATGTTCTCAATATATCATTAAAATAATTTTTAAATAAATCATCTGTTTTTAAATTGCAGTTTTTATATAAAATTCACACCCTATATTATCTACAAAATATATTTCACAATCTCACGTACTTTGTTTTTGTTTACATCCCGTTCATCTTCCGTTCCTTCTTTTTCAACTATTTGACTTGATTTTATTTTTTATTTACAATACATTTTTTAAAAAATTTAAACAAAAGCCAATTTACTTTTTTATTAATTTTAAGAAATTAATTTCTGAGTTAGAAATTAAAAAAGTTATTGAATTTGAAAGTAAAATAATATGTATATTTCATAGCTATAAATGGCAATATCAGAACTTTGTTTATATCGTCTGCAACCACGAGTATTGATAAAATTCAAATCTAGAATTTTTATATTTTTAATTTATTTTAAACATTTCCAACAACATTTTTGACAAAATAATGTGTGGCAGAACTGCATGGTAAAAGAAATTAATTATTTCCCAAACTGATTTACTACTACATAAAATTTTGGTATATATTTTTTTTGCTACGAAAAGTTTATTCGACTTCAACTTTTAAATAGCAATAGTATATTTACTTTATTTCAGCACACTTGATAAATATGGAATACAACAAGCTACTTGCCAATACTCAAGAAATAATGAAAATTTACAGTGGGTCCAGAAATATGAATGGCAAAACTACCAGCCAAATTATAATCTTTCTCCAAGTCAAGTTTCGTCAGTATTCCTTTTATTTCTATGTCCTTGATTAATCAATTAATCTAAATGGATTTTAATATAGTAAAAATTTGTAAAAGAGAGTAAATCCTCTAAATTTCTTTTTATTGCCAATTTCGGTTTATACAAATTATTTAAAAATGTGTTGACAAATTTTAAATTACATATGTGGGTTGCACAATTTTCTAGCCCTAAACAATCAGACTAAATAAACAGTTTATATCATATTCTTGTGCTGTGGTTGGCTTTATTTCAAAAGCCTGTTTGAATTAATACTTTCTCACAGTGGCTATAATATTATGGTATCCTACAAAATAGATTTTGGACACCCAAAATATTAACAACAAAAATATGTGTACTTAAACGGAGTATTCCATTAGTAAGGAATTATTAGAATAAGCGTTTCTGGAATTCCAAAAACAATTTCAGACATGTTTCCCACAATTTCTTCCATACTTATTAAGTTTTATACAATTTCTTACTAAAAACATGTACTTAAAATAATGAGTTCTAATATGCGAATATATTTATTACATGTCTCCACTGAATAAAAATTACATAAAAATCACAATTTACTTTAGGATTTGATTTGCAATTAAGAGATCTTTGTTTGACTGATTAAGGCTTCTTTATTTCTATAGTCCATGTACGGTTAATCCTCGAGACAGGCAGACTACACACAAACATGCATACATACCACATATTTGAGAACTAAAGTCGGATGATGAGGTAACACATGAACCAGCACCCAACACAACCTCAATAGGCATCAGGACATTGAACCATGATTGGATTTGGCGTGAACCAGTCCCATATGCAATTATTGGATATTTTAGATGACTTTTTTAGTATTTTAGTAGTGAATCTGGTAACCCTTCAATCACAAGATCATTACATTTTATTTATTTTTTTCAAGTCCGTGCAGTCCGGTTGGAATTTGTAATCCTCTGACTGCTAGCTGAAATGCAGATCGACTGAGCTACCGGAACCTTTTATTTTAGGTTTTCTTAGTAGAAAATGAATGCAAATTGAAGAGTTGTGAAATTACCAAACGTAAATAAAACTTTGCGAGAACAATTAATGATACTAAAGGAGATATTTAATTTATTTCAAAAAGTTATTTATGTTAGAAGATGCACCTTGAGGTTTGGAGAGCTTTCATTTTTGTATAGATATAACATATATATGGACATGTGTTACTGGGGACCTAAAATACATAGATTTTCTTTTTTTAAATATAAAGAATTTTATGTTTTATACTTTTTGTATATTTTATCTAATAGGAGCTGACAGATATTTTTATGACAAAAAAATATACAAAGAGTAAAAGTTTGACTTTTCAGATTTTTTTATGCACGTTGTGTAGTACATATTCTCAGCTCTTATTAAAAATGTATCCTGTAAAACTATAACTTTTAAGGAAAAGAAAAAGCTATTTCTCTTAAAAATTCTGCCAATAAGAGGCAGAAAATCTTTTTTTTTTTTGGCAAATAATTATACAGAGTGTAAAGTTGTAATTTGTTATGCGTGTATTGTGTTTTCATTGAAATTGGTCCGGTTTACTTTTGACAGAATGAAGCTTATTTATTTATAAATATAGATTATCATGAATTTGGGGCAGCATCATTCACTTCCATTTACGAAAAATTTAATTTATTTATTTTCTTTAATCTATTTTCAGACCAGTAATAGTAAATGGTTCTGCGTTTTCCATGGACAACAAGGATGACTTTGTCCTGACCCCTATGCGATGGGGCCTCATTCCATCCTGGTACAAGGGCACCCTGCAAGAATGCCCTCTGAAAAACAACAATTGCCGACAGGAAGGTCTTTTGGAAAAACCAACATTCAGAGGAGCTGCTACGGCGGGAAGGCGGTGCATTGTTCTTGCTGATGGGTTGGTTCCATTCATTGGTTTGAAAAGAGTGTGAGATGTTGATTACAATCCTGTAATCAACATCTCACACTCTCCTGAGTAAAGTTGGGAATTATAGTAATCATATATATTATTTAAGATCCCTTTTACGACCCTTGGACACAATAGTTCTTAACACATGAGGTATCACAAGAAAGATAATTTCATGGACCAGTGACGAATCGTAATTTCATCTCATGAATATCAACAGGTTTTCTTTTAATATACCTTTAAAATAATTAATTTTAATGGAGTATTTTAAACTAGCTGTTGATAATGTTGCCATTTATGAACAGAACATTAAACTTTCTTGATTTTTTTGCCCATTAAAAAACATGCTAATAATTATATGCAATAACGTCATGCAATAATTATTGCATTTGACATTCTAGTTATATTTTACAAGTCTTAATTACAATTATTTAAAGCTGAATTTAACTGTGTATTGATATCTTACAAGCTTCCATTAGTTTTATAATGTATTTTTTTTTTACCTGCCCGCCCTTTATTTATCTCAACAGCGCCCTCATGCCCATTTTTCAAAAATGCTGCCCTCTTTTGAAAACATTCCGCCCCTCTTGCCCTTTTCAGTCAAGCACAAGCGTCCTTGTTTCCCTAGCTGTCTTTAAAAAAGGCAACTATTATTTTTTTTGTAAATTGGAATTAAGTGAATTATGACAGTATAAAAACAAACTTGTATTTAACTACGCATGTTGAACAATCGCGATGATTCCGCGTTAATTTCGAGCACAGGGCATTCCATGAATCCTATTGGTTGCCTATGCCCGCAATTAAAAACTAAGTTTTTTTGGGGTGGTTTTTAAAGAGAAGATCGCTGCACTCATGCTAAGAATTGAGTACCCATTCCTCCGGGCACGTGTCTGATGTGTGAATGGGTGACCACGCCTACTCGGAACTTTTTTTTTAAAAAGTGCCCTTTTAAAAATAAGAAGTGCCGTTTCAACAACGGGGTGCCCTTTTACTGTTAACAGCGCCCTGCCCCTTTTTATTTCTAGTGTGAACACTGTATATATATACTCTCGATGTGACAGATAAAAGTTAAGGTTCTCAACAATTCAAGTTTTCAAAATGACTTTTCTCAGCAGTATTGAGTTGTAGTGTAACTGCAAAAGATTAACAGAATCAGTTTCTCCTACTTCTTCATTGCACTGTGGGTGGATCAACAGTAGTACTGCTTTCCTATTTTCAGTTTGAAAGTTTTAAAAAATCAAATATATGACTAATAGTATCTCAATTATATTAGTCACCTAAATGAACCAGTGTTGACTGGGTTTACTGTGGTGCCACATAGTGGTTTTAGTAGGATGTCATTTCTGTTTTATAAGGGAGGAATGGTAGTTTCAAAATCTCATGTAGGCAGTAACCTTCCTCTTGTTTTGAAAGTCAAGTGTTCAAAATGTCATCAAGCTCGGAATGAGACTGTAGATTTGCATAAAAAACAAACAGACCCGCAGACACTCTTCTATATATATATAAGCTAGCTATTTGGTCCCGCATTTTGCTGGGAACGCGTTAAGGCATATACACATTAAAAAACTGAGTTTCTCCATTGGGGTCTTCAACCCATTAGGAGAGACAACCACATTCAGAAGTGCAACACTCTACGGACTAAGCTACAGAAGCTTGGCAAGTTCCCTTTCGAGTTTGTTCCGTTCTTAATCCCTACATTACGCGTGCGCAGTTTTCCCTCACTATGATTTCTATTCAAAGGGAACTTTAAATATTAATTTAAAAATAACTAAAAAATTTTAATTCTGGCTCTCAGTTGCACGTTGAATAGCACTTATGTTTAAAATTTCAGACATTTCCGTGCAAAGGAAATAAGTGTATTGCATGCCACAGGCAGACTTTCTTTTATAGTTATAGATAAATGAGCCACTTAGCAGCCAACTGGCCCACATGTTCATACATACATTTTGCATATTTGAATAATTACACTAAATTAGAAGTCAAAATATATTACAGCATTTGTTTCTTTATTAGGTTCTATGAATGGAAAGCTATTGATAAGAAACGCAAGCAGCCGTATTTCATCTATTTTCCCCAAGAAGGTGGTCCTGAGGTGTTTACTAAAGAATCGGGATCTGTGAATGAATGTGATGAATGGAAGGGACCTCAGCTGCTCACAATGGCTGGCCTTTTTGATGTCTGGAAAAGTCCACAGGTTGACCAAAAACTACTTGTACTTCAATTTTGTAATGTGTTTAATTTGTAATGTGATTCTTCTCGCACAGATTCAAAGATTCAATAATCATTCAATGAAAATGAGGCATTTTTATTAAAGTTGAAACGAGTTCTTAAAATGTAGATGTTAACAATTTTGAATATCACAGATTTCTATATACCTACTTATAGATTTTGAAATTAGCTATATTTAAATTTGTTTTAATGATACAAAGCTAAAATTAGTTGTAAACTTTTTTGTCCTAAGTAGTTATGCACTTGACTAAATGACTAAAAGTAAATGCCTTTTATGTTTTTTTTAAGTGAACTGTTTAATTAGGAATTGTTTATTTATTAAGTCACATAATTCTTAGAACAGTTTAATCCCCTGTCCCTTGTATCCTCTTAAGTTACCCTTATCCGCACCCTCTCATGTCATATAACATAAAAAAATTATGATTAAAAAGTCATTATAAATTTTAATTCTGTGTATTTTACCAAAACATCCTATAGAAAGATAGTGATATCTATAAAAAGTGGCATACTAATATGAAAATTTATAAAACAAATTTCAATTTTTTTTTACAACAAAGTTTTGCGACATCTTGCAACCACTGAGACTCACTCCTCTTCCTCTTGTCACACCACGGAGATGCATGATAGATTCTGTCTCCTTCCTCCAATGTTGTATTACATAATTAAAGCTTCCATTTTGTTAAAGCTTCTAGTTTTTAAATAATATGAATGAAGACTCTGAGGACATTTAAAGTGTATGCATAGATTTTATGATTTGTAGTTTCTATAGATGCATTATAAAAAATAAGAATCTACTTTGGTTGAAAAAGAAAACCTTAAGCAAAAATATTTTTTTACTTACTTGAAAATTAGTTTAAAATGTCGAAATTTGGAAATTTGTATCTTAACTCTTTATTTGGTAACAAATTTGTTTCATTTGCAAAAGTTTAATGTGTAAAACTACTCAATAATTTTCTTTCATGAATTAATCATTTGTTAAACTCTAAGAAAAAAAATACTGTTTTACAATTATCAAAATTTTAATTTTGCTTCTTTATTTTAGAAAGAGTGTATTTATAGTTATTCAGTTATAACCCTGGATTCATCAAAATCATTTTCTGCTGTCCATGAAAGAATGCCGGTAATTTCATGTAAATTTTTTAATTATTTTAAACAAGTGAAATTTGCCAAAAAAATATTTTAAATGTCTTTTTGATTGGGCTGCAAATTTTTATTATCTTAATTTATATAAATATTACCCCTAAATCACAATAAAAATGTTTTAAATTTAAAAAAAAAAGTTTTGTGTACCTGATACAAAACCAATACCACTTTATTTTTGTGTATCTATGTGGTTCAAATATGTTATGTTGCAACATTCAGATATGTTTATTAAAAAAGATGATTTATATCTATTTTCATAAATATGAATAATTTGTTTTAAATTAGGAGATTTCAATAATTATTCTAATATTTTTATTTCATATTTCTTACAGGCCATTTTGACTGGAAAAGATGAAATTTCCATGTGGTTGGATACTTATAGAGTTCCCACGAAAGATGTGAGTGATTAACATTTTTTATTTATTAGTATTTACCAAACATTTTAAGTCCTAAACCCGCCCTCACAACAATTATCAAGCCTTAAAAAATGTTTTTTATATCATAATTTAATATAAACTGAATAATATATTTAGTTAAAATTTTACAAAGAACAATATTAGCTTACCACACAATGAGTGTTTTTGTTTTTCTTTTTTGAACACATTAAAGTTTTAACATTTAAAAAGAATCTTGTACTTTTTGTATAAAATCAAAATAATTTTAATATAATAATCTCCTTTTTTACTAATTAATACTCTATTTAGTTACTTTGTATAATTGTCTGAAATTCTAAAATTTAGAAGATTTATTTACCATTTCCGTTCAAAAAAATATCATGATAGTTCAATGCTAAAACTCTCTAATCAGTTTTAAATCACAATAATACAATACTTTTAGAATGGATGTTAGTAAAACTTTTATACTATTCCTAACACTTTGATCATGCAGTTTGTGCCCAAACCATTGAAAATTATAAATATCTATGTAATTATGTTTGTTATCTTAATTGTTGAAATAAATATATTGTAGTGTAGTATTAAATTATTTCATTTTCGTAGGCTATGTCACTTATCAAACCAGTTGAAACCCTTCAAATGCACCCAGTGTCAACATTAGTGAATTTTTCAAGAAATAATTCAATTGATTTGATCAAGCCGTTAAAGTAAGATTGCTAGTATATTTCTTTGCTAAATAAACATTATAATTGAAGTATACTGTACAATTGAATATTCATTAAAAGTTAAATCTAGGCTTTCAGATGGCTATGTAAAAATTGCTTAAAAATGTAGGCTCTATCTAAAACTTTTTTTTATGCACTCTTTTGTGCCACTCATTTCGTTGGTATTCGCTGAATATTATGTGGATGCAAAAAAAATGTACGAAGCGGAAAGTAAAATTTACAAGTTATTTCTATGCATATTATTTTGACAACTGCATTTAATTTTATTCATTCCGATAAATCGCAGCTGTTCTTACATGGATTAAGTGCGTTAAGTGCCACTGCCACTGAAAGTATTGTGGTGATTGATTTTGCTCAGTGGCAACACTGTATAGATTTGTATCTATAATTTTTGAATTTTGATAGAGTTCATTGACTTTTGAAAAATGTTGGTTGGTTTGAATAAAGTTAGAGCTTTTTATTTCTTCATATACCTCAATTGCATCCATTTTATTTTATTAGTGAATGAGTTTTAATTTATTAGGTCATTCTACGGAATCATAGAGGTAGTTTACTGAATTAAAATTTTGTGATTGGGCACATTAAAATTGATTTTTAAAATATTTTTCTTATTCATATTAAATATCTTTTTGAATAAAAATCAATTATTGACAGGATAATAAAAGATTACAGATGTAGAGCCAAAAAAGTCATACAATTTTCAGAAATATTCTTGAGAAGTTTATTTCAACAGCTGTTTCACTAATTACATAATTTAATAAATAAATTATACTTTACATTTCAATTAAATATAAAATTAATTAAAAATTAACCATTAATATAGCTTTAAAATAAACAATTTAAGTTTTTAAATTGATTTTTGTTTTCAAAAAAGTTATAGATCTTTAACTTTTCAGTTTAGTTAGTTTTTAAAAAATCAGGATTATTTTACACTAGTTAACATAGAAAATAGTTGCGAAAGAGACAAATACCATGGAATAGCCTTTATAGTAAACTAAATATGTTGTAAAAATATAAATTTACAGGATCCCTATATATAAAATACATTATTCCGTATTATTTATAATTTAGTTGTAAAACATTTTGCGGAAAATATATGTAATTAAAATTAGTATTCAAGTTAAGAAAAACAATAAAATTATATGAAAATATAAAATTCAGTTTTTCATAAACATAAACGTTCAAAATTTTCAATTAATTGATATTTAATACATGTTGAAACTTTAAACTATTCAGTGTTTAGAAATTTTCCAAAATTTAAAAATTCCTGGTGTCCATAAAAATTTTCTGTTCTTCATACTTAAAATCAATTTTAAAAAATGTTAATGGTAAACAAATTAATCAGAAAACTGATGTTGGTTATGTTGTTTGATTTAAGTTTATGAAATGATTTTAAGTTTACATAATATATATTTTTATATATAATGTTTTCATTAAAATTATAGAGAATCAGAAAGCAAGCCGGTTTTAAAGCCCACTGGCCTCACATCATGGCTTATTAAAAGTAACTCAAAGGAGCCTCCAACAAAACGAATGAAATCAGATGTATAAAAATTGAATTGCATATTGTAAATACTCTTTCATGTTTTTTATATTACTTTTGATGTAAAAATGTACAATTTGTAAATCCATTTTTAATAAAAATAATTTTTTTAAATTTATGCAACAACATTTACCCAATTTTTTTTTTATTTGACAATTGTTAATAAGATATTTTTTTAAATAGAAATAAATACGACTTGTGATATTACTGTTGTCTGGAGTTTTCTGAACAATTTGTAAATTCACGTAAAAACCTGTTACAATATTTTAAAAATAGACTTTGATATACTTTAAAGCTATCTATATAAAATTCTTAAAAGCATGATTGTGTATAAAAATTCATTTTAACTCCTGTATATAGAGAAAAATGTTACAATTTAGCTTAGCTATTTAGAAGATTAAATTTTAATAAAATTTTAAATGAGAAGATTTTAATGTTACACAAATCACTTTATTCAATGTAAATAGTACTTATACTCACTCATTAGTGATTGATATTTTTTTTAAGTCTACTTGAGTCTGCACTTTTTTTATGTTTACAGTTTTGTTTGTAAAATGTAAATTTATCAAATTATTTACTTGCTTAATCTCAATATAAAAATGATATTTTACTGCAAAGCAATTTTAATACACTTTAAAGCAATAAATTTAAAAGATGTAAAATTTTATGGACTCATTTTGTAAACTCTAATAAGAAAACTGGAAGGGATTATCATAAAAGCAGGTGGTTTATTTTAAAATTATTTTGTTTATAAACTGCAGATTTAATTTTGGTTGTTTGAACGGTAGCTGCTCAATAGCCTGTTTGAAGCACATTTGTATATAACCTGATGGACAGGCCCGAGAAAACTACCACATAATTTTAAATCATGGACAGATGACGAAGATAATACTTGATCGGGATCACTACTCTACAAATTGCTACACTGCAACCAAAATAAGGACATTTTCCCAATGATAAACTCCATGCTAAAAACCTTTGGTTGACCAACAAAGATCAATATCACAACATTCAAATTAGTTCAATTTTTTTAACCAGACTATCGCAGACCCCAATTAAAATTTTAGAAACATGATTAAGTCATTTGAAATCAATACTAGTACATACTAATTATTAAAATAAACTAATAATTTAGTGTAAGTAGATAATATAATTATAAAATTTCATTTTTATTTGAACACATTAAAAATTGCACAACTGGGTGGTAAAGCTTCTATAAGATTTCAGGGATTTAGTTTACAACACAAACTAATGTAATAAGATTAAATCATAATGAAAAATAAGTACCTGACTAAATAAAATAAAAGGAAAATTAAACATGAGTGTAGTTCACACAATGTTATTGTTTCTTGGGATTACTACTTTCACCAGAAGAACCTTCAACGTTCACAGGAATTTCTTTAGCCTCTAGGGCAGGCAAAGGTGCCTCGATGGTAAGCACACCATTAGACAACGAAGACCTGATTGCATCAGGATTTACTTCCTCAGGCAGCGTGTAATGGTAAGTGTTTGCACGCACGATTCTCGAACCATCAGGTTTCTTCTCATCCACTTTAGCCGTGATCGTTAGCTCGTGGTTCTTCAAGATCACATTGATGTTTTCTGGCTCCATCCCTTGCATGTCAAGTTCGAGTCTGTAGCTACGTCCGTCCTTGTCTGTGGACACAACTGGGATTTCTCTAGAGCACTCGAGGGGGCCAAATATTCTTGGAAATCTCACAGGACTGGATCGCTGGATGCCGTCGAATAACCGATTCATTTCTTTATCCATGTCTCGCATGCGATTTTCTATTATCTGCATGGCTGAGGATAGTTCAGAGAAGGCATTTCTTCGCCAATAATTCCTCACTTTTACGGCAGGAGAGCAGACGATATTTGAGTTGTAGAGTTTTAACAATCCTCCTCGCAAACCAGCAAGCATCTTTGATGTCGACATAATCGAAGTTGACAAACTTTAGAATGAAATTCACACAAAATCAGTCGTAGTTTGTTTACCACCGGCGTTCTGGCACGGTTTATTTATATACTTGAAGGTGACGAAACCAGAACTAAAGTGACGTCAGGCGACATCCTGGAAAGATCGAGAATTGTCAAGCTGTTTCAGTTCATTCCAGATATATGACGGACTTTTCATATTAAAAGGTCTTTATATGTCACACGACATTACAATTATTTTTAATTATTTAAATAATATTAATGATTTTGAATACCAATTTATTTATATGAAATAGAAAGTCATGGGTTTAAAACTTTTGATTGTTTATAAATAAAAATGGCAACAGCTAAGAAAATTCCGATCCGAAACTAAAGTTGTAAACAAAGCCATGATTTAATTTAATTTGAGCTTTTGAATGCATTTGAGTTTATTTACTGATTTTTTTTTCAACAAAAAGTTTTTACTTTTATAAAATATTGTCCAACTTCTCATATATTGCAAATTTCCATTCATTTATAAGAATATTACACCCAGATTTACCTGATATGTGTAAGATATGCATGTCTTTCTGTATTTAAAAATATAATATTTTATAGATATTGATCTGAAAAATAACTGCAATAGAATAGAAAATCAATTGTTATTTTTCAAATATTAAGTGATCTTAGTATTATCTTATAATTTATCAGTCATGGTTTTGTCAGACACTAATCAATAGTATATTAATTGCATTTTTTTTAAACCACGGCGAAATTATGGTAGACATTACGTATATGAGATTATAGTATTCCGGAAAATACTATAGTATTCATATATTGTTATTCGAATTTAAGTTGAAATGACAGATATTAAAAATAGAAGTGGCGCTTTATTCATTGAACTTGTCATTGCTAACTTTTGTTTTCTGAAATATATTTATGTTTTTAATTCCTTATTTTTTCCTGTATTTATGTTAAAATATGTAATTTAGTTCTTAAAGTAGTAATGCAAAGTTGCCAAATTGAACTGAAATCCTATTTGAGGATACTGATTCATACGCCTCTTGGCAAACGTGCCACTGTATTTGTTAAGTTTAATCTAATTTTGTTACTTATATTACTTTTCCACCTATTTGATAACTCAATGATGCATTTAATATTTCAGGAAAAATGAGTGCTGCACTTAAAGATAGAGATATTAGTAGTAGGAAGATTGTTTTTAACTACCCATTATTGAAAGTAAGTAATGTATTAAGTTATATCTGTCTTATTGGGTCCCCCCGGCGACTTTTCCCAAATTCCTATATTCGCAACGCTAGCACGTTGCTTGGCAACAAAAACTGGTTTGATTGCCAATCGAAGAACTTCCCAATTTTCTCCCTGCATTAGTGTTTGGCACCAGGTTGCCATATTTGACAAAAAATCAGTGACCCAGTAAGACAGATTAACCAATGTATTTCCTTTTTAAAAATAAGTGGCAAAAAAATAAAACCTGTTGAAACATATATAAATTTTTGCAGTTTAGCTAAAATAAACGTTAGTTAATATTTAGCAAAATTACTTTAACAACCCAAATTTTTTTTCTTAATTATTGGGGTTGGTACATTTCAGTTAAAAGTCAGTTTTTTAGAGTTAAATCGCCAACTTTTTTTAGAATCTGGTAATTTATTAGTTTTTCCCACTTGGTTATGAAATATTAATTTTGGATGCATATTGAGTAAACATGTATTGGGCCCATGGGCCTGAGCCCCTCCAATATTTTGAAAAGCTGACTCAAATTCCACAAAGCTTATAACTTATATTAAAATTTAGAGCCATGATTCCCTGACCAGAAGTAAAAATTATTATTTATTTTTTTACGATGATTTGCCAAGGCTCATTTTCTTGTTGAGTGATACCTTCATTCATTGATAATAGCTCATTGCTATTGCATTCCTTGCATGATCTGTTCATTCATGGATCTGCCATTATATTCAATGAGTGGATACACTTGCCGTGATGCTCATAGAGTAGTGACTCTGTTAGAATGTTGGTAAATTACTGTAGACTTACTGTAAATCATAAACCTAATTGGCAATATTGTGAAACATTTGGCTTTTTTAAAGTGAAACTTCTTGTCTTTAGTTTTTAAAAAAAGCCAGATGTTTCACCAGTTTGCCAACTAGGTTTATGATTTTGCCAAGACTACAGAAATTTACCAACATTAGAGGAACCGGGTTAGATTTACTGTACGGTCACCCGTGGCACGATTTTTTCCACATTTGGCAATACATTTTTTTAAATGGCAGCCCCTCCGAACCGACAAGGAATTGCAGCAACCCTATTGGACAACAGTCACCAAAATGGCGAGATTTTGAAAAAGTCGCCAAGGGTAACCGTACAGTAAATTTTTACCGAGGAACCTCCCCCATGTCCGTTCCCTCATTTTTGAGGACCCTTGTGGGAAGGTGGATGGGTGTGATTTTTTTAATGTGACATAACAAGCGGTTAAGTAAAGAATGCTGAAGCATAATTTTGAGAGAAAATAGTACTCTACTCTATAAGAAATGAATTTACTTCTGAATGATCAATAACAAATTTAGTTCTCTATAAATTTAATAATAAAAGTATTAATAGCTATTATAGATATGTGCATTTGAATATAAATAAATTTAATTGCCAATCCTTGATGAGTAGTATGGTATTTTTTTATTAACTTTGGGTAGTTGTATAAAATAAAATTAGTTTTATAAAAAAACATTTTTAACATTCATTCTATACCTAGGGAGGAACAAATTTATTCGAGAGTTAAGTGTGCATTTGAATATAAATAAATTTAATTGTCAATCCTTGATGAGTAATATGGTATTTTTTTTTATTAACTTTGGGTAGTTGTATAAAATAAAATTAGTTTTATAATTTCTCCAAATTAGTTTTATAAAAAAACATTTTTAACATTCATTCTATACCTAGGGAGGAACAAATTTACTCGAGAGTTAAGTTTGCAATATTTTCTAGACGTCTTTGAGTTTTGACATCATAAAAATATATGTTTTATAGAGAAATTTACTTAAATTCTGTCATTTCTATTAACTCTTAAAAAAATTAAACTATTAATTTAATTCTTTATATGCAATTAGTATGCTTGTTCAAAAAACAAATTTAATCATACAGGAGTCAGACATGACAGAAGAAATGAAAACAGATACAATGGACGTCTGTGTAACTTCATATGAAAAACATTCCACGGATCATGAGGTAAGTATCATGTTTTCCCGAGTTCCTTTTGTTATAATTATAAATATATATATGTGTGTGTAATTAGAGATTAAGTAAATGAATAAATTAACAGTTCAATTCAACGATCTAACTCTGTGAAGGAAAGTCTTTTTTTTTGTCTTATGCAATACTAACTATTTGAACCCATTGTTATACATTTTTATTTTGCTTGAGTTTCTTTCTTCAGGACTTGAACAAGCAACCTATTGTTCTGAAGTCCCACATTATACTAACAAAACTAAAAAGGCACATGCAGACTAGTTCTCTTTCACTGGAATGCCACAATTCCTATTGGATAAAAACTATAAAAAATAACTAACTCATATTTTTTAATTTCGGACATTTAAATTTTACTTAGTATGTTAGCTTAAGTTTTAAATTTCATACATTTCTGTATAGTGGAAGAAAATGTTTTGCGTCGCACACATACTTTTTTTTTTTGTAGATTGTATAAACTTTTTTAAATACAAGGGATGTTAGAACAGTTTTTGTAAAAATTACATAATTTGTTAAAGCAATTTAATTTTTTCTTAATTTACTAATGTGTTTATTATATTGAGTTTGTAAAATTAGTCCAACCATATTAGGGTTATTACCTCATCCATAGCTGTATAGTTTCTAATTTTTTTTTTTTTTTTTTTAATAAGCAGTTGTTCTGGCCAGGCACGTAGGTAAGGGGGTGATTCATGGGGTTCAAACCCCTCCCATTGAAAGTCAAGAAGAAAAAAATCAAATTACTGTAAAAATCATAAAAATATTTTAAAAATCTAGAACATTTTCAATTTCAAGTATAATACTTCTTGTTAAGTTGCATGAGTGAAAACTTAGTATTTTCCGGGGTTCCTCTCCCGGAAAATAATTTTCAAAAAATGTTTTGAGGTTATTTTTATTTCACACTAAGCGTAGCATGATGTCATCATATTTCATTATATAACATTTGAATTTCTGCGACGAAGGGGAAAGATTTTAAAACTGGATCCATATATCATTTTAAACAAGGAATCTCAAAATATAAATTTCTTCTCTAAATTTATTTCATAATTAAGGAAGTGATATTTACTAATTTTAAAAATAGTGAATGACTGATATTGGTGATGATTTCATGAAAAATAAATGACAAATGTAGCTGTTTCGATACTTATATGCCAACGTATTCCTGTTTACTTGAATAAATATTAATAAGTTTAAAAAAGGGGGGGAGGGTGACAAGTTACTGTTGGAAATTAGCATTGACAATAACTTTATGCACCGTCTCATTCCATACTTTAGCAGCTTGCTTAAGACCATATAGGCTTTTCTTCAATAGGCATACTTGTGTCGAGTCACCTTTGACAAAGCCAGGTGGTTGTTTCATGAATATTGTTTCAGTCAACTCACCATTCAAAAATGCTGTCTTAACATCAAAGTGGTGAACCATAAGATTCTCTTTAGCTGCTACTGATAACAAAGTACGTAGGGTTGTTTGACGTACTACTGGTGCAAAAGTCTCGTCATAATCTTCACCGTACTTCTGGGAAAATCCTTGAGCTACTAGACGTGCTTTAAACTGCTGTGTACTTCCGTCTGTACTCTTCTTTATTTTGAATACCCATTTACTGCCGACTGCTTTTCTGTCTTCTGGAAGGTTGCACAGATCCCAAGTCTCACTTTCTTCTAAAGATGTAAGCTCCTCCTGCATCGCATCGAGCCATTTTTCTTTAAATTTACTGGAAATTACTTCATTGTAGGATCTGGGCTCTTTCTCTTCGACTTCTTCATGTGCCACATGCACTTCTTCAATCAATCTCCTTGGAGGTATGCCTTTAGTTGACCTCTGGGAAACACGAGCATGAGGTTCTTCATTAGGATTGGTTTCCTCTTTGTCCTCCTCAAGAGTTCCTATATCTTGATCTGTTATTACCATTTTGGAGTCGGTGTGAGTGGTATTCTCAGAAGTGTCGTAGCTGTCATGTTCACCTTTATGTGTATTCACACTGAACCTGACATCTCGGCTAATTACTACTTTGAGAGATGACACATCATAGCATCTGTATGCCTTAGATTCTTCATCATATCCAAGAAACATCATCTCTGTTCCTGTACAGTCCAACTTCTGTCGTTTCTGTGTTGGAACATGAACAAAACACTTGGAGCCAAATATCTGGAAATTCTTCACTTTCGGCTTTTCTTTATGCCATAGCTCATAAGGTGTCAACTTTCTAACTTTAGTAAGAACTCTGTTCTGAATGAAATTGGCAGTCACCACAGCTTCCCCCCAAAACTTATTTGGTAAGCCTGCGTCGATCAGCATGCAACGTGCCATTTCTACCAGTGTCCTGTTCTTCCTCTCTGCTACGCCATTTTGTTGTGGAGAATAAGCTGCTGTGAGTTGTGTCTTGATACCCTCATCAGCCAAATACTTTCTGAGGTGTGTGTTCAGATATTCTCCTCCACGATCAGAACGAATCGTTTTTACTTTCTTTCCAAGTTGGTTTTGTACCATAGCTATATACTGTTTCAGAACATTGGGAACATCCGACTTGTTAGCCAATAAATACACGAATGTGTACCTTGAAAAGTCGTCGATGAATGTGACTAAATACCTTTTACCGCCTGGTGTCAGTGTCTGCATTGGTCCACAGACATCAGTGTGTACCAAATTTAATAAGTCACTTGACTCAGTTGTAGACTGTTTAGGAAATGGTATTCTGGTCAGCTTTCCTTTCATGCAAGTGTCGCATGACATCTTGATACCACAATCTACAATATCCAAATCGGCTAGCAAACCTTCAGCACACATTTTCTTTATTGCATCAGGATCTCGATGCCCCATTTTTCGGTGCCATGTATGTATACAGTTTTCTTTATGTTCAATCACCGAGTTGACTTTATGTGGTTGACACAGTCTGTACAAGTTGTTCACAGTATTAGCAAAACCCACTTGATGACCATTCTTTAGAATTTCACAACAGTCTTTGGTAAAGTTCACTGAAAAATTGTCCCTAGTCAATTGATGAACAGAAACTAGATTTCCGACAACTTTTGGAACGTAGAGAACATCACAAACAGGAATAGGTGTGATTGTTCCCTCTTTATTAGTGACAGTTAGGTTTCCAGTACCGATTCCCCGAACATCAACAAGATCACCATTAGCAACTTCAATTCGATCCACATAGGACTTATCCAAAGAAGTGAAGAAATTTTGATCATTCGTTACATGTCGAGTTGCCCCTGAATCTAAAATCCAATTATCACTTTGGACCCCGACAGTGAATAAACTGGCCTTTGGTTTGGAACTGTCGACAACATTTACTTTATCTGGATGATTTTCTTTCCATTTGATGTACTTCCTACATTCTTGCTTTATGTGGCCTGCTTTCTTGCAAAAGAAACACTTTATAGCACTTGATGCGGCTTTCTTGAAGTCTTTACTTGAGACGGATTTCAGCATCTTTTCCTGAGAAACTCCAGGAGTTGCATCTGCATGTTGCCTCCGCTCATACTCCGCTAGGACCTTCTGTTGTACAACGGCAAACGTCAGTTCTGTTTCTGTACGTGTCTCCAAAGCAGTAATCAAAGTGTCAAAACTTTTTGGCAAGCTACTGAGAAGCATCGCCACACTCCAATTATCCGACAAGGATTGTTCGCCTAAGTCACTTAATTTTAGAAACAGTTCCTTCATTCTAGTGACGTGCTGCGGAACATCACCGCCCTCTTCAAGTTTCAAAGAACATATTGTTCTCATTAGATGCACTTTATTTGTTAGTGTGCTTCTTTCATGATATTCTTTGAGGGTGTCCCACATAGCCTTCGCTGTAGTTTTGTCCCTTATATGGATCAGCTGATCATCTTCTACTGTTAGTCCTATGTATGCCTGAGCTTTATGATCAGCTGCATCCCATTCATCCATCTTCTGGTTTCCTTCTTCAGCGGCGGGTCTAACGCCTTCAATTACTTTCTTGAATAAATTTTCTTTCATCAAAAGTAGTCTTATTTTATACTTCCAGTTCGAATAATTGTTGTTGGTTAACTTTACAACTTCGCTTTTGAAGTCTGCCATGACGTACTGTATGTAAACGAACAACTACCGGAAACGAAACCACTATTGATTCTTAATGCACCAAACTGGGCCCATAACCTATTGGAGTTATACTTTATATTCGCTAGTGGAAGAATTTATGGTACACAAGAATGATTAAGAACGAATTTATTAAGATTTAATGGACGGTAAAAAGACTATAGCGTGCAAGCTTTTAAATGTAAACAGAACAGAAGAGAATGCAACAGATGTTGCCACATACAAAATTAGAAACTATCACAAATATAAACGATTATGATTAATTACAAAAATAGTATTGATAATTTCAACAGTTACTCAGTCACTGAACCATCCCCATGAAAAATCTATACCTACGTGCCTGGTTCTGGCAATTGCCAAATCATTTAATCTTTTGCTCTCCAAGTTCGAATAGAACAGTTACGGCCCACTGATGTAAATTGTAAACGTATCATGGCTGAATGGTGTTATCGAATTTTAAATTTACATTTTAACATAATGTTAAATTATGCAAAGTATTACTCTTAATAAATTTTAGATAAAGAAAACTGCAAAAAAAAAATACTCATTGTTTTTCTGCTGAAAGAAACTAACAATGCAATCGAACGAGAACCGAGAATTGAAATCACATTTTTCAATGCAAAAGTGGCATACATTTCTGCAGTATGTTAAAACAGTGTTTGTAAAAATTACATACTTCTGCTAAACAATTTCATTCTTTCTTAATTTACTAATGTGTTTATTATATTGAGTTCGTAAATTTAATCCAACCATGTTTCTTACCTCATCCATAGTTGTAGTTTCTAATTTTTTTTTCAAAATAAGCAGTTCATAATGATTGACCAATCATAACAAGAGCCATGAACTCACCTTCCACATACCCATTTCAAACACTCTCTTGTTTCTCCCCCTTTCCCCCCCCCCCCCCCCATTTACATCATTCTGCATATGCTCATTAATCCTCTTTCGGGTTTTACTGAACTAAAAATTTCACAGACCTACTAATAGGGGCATTGACTCAGGTGAGATATAATTTCTCTTTACATGCAAGTGTCAAAAGTTTTTTTTACTCATGTTAAGGTAATAAGGATTGATTTGTGATGACTTTCGATAAAATATTTTATAGAATTAAATAAAAAATTGTCTTTCAATGAACACAAATATTTTTTAATGATTTGAAGGAGTGCTTCATCACTTTTATGGAGAAGCCGCCACTGGCAAAGGGTTTTTGTCATTAAAGTGAACAATATTTTTACAGCTCATACACTAAGCACCATTTTAATCCATACTTATTAATATTGAAATTTTTAATAGTGTTTGCTAAATATTAAATGATTTCTTCCACCAAATTTCAAAATTTAATGTAAATCAATGGTCTACTGTCAACATTGCTTTTTAATGCAAGGTACAAACTGTTAATATGCTAAATAAATGTTAATATTTTATTTGAAATTTATAATATTAATAATCACAAAATATAGTAGTTTCACTATTTTCTGTTTAGAATAGTTTTTAGTTGAAAAATTGCCATGCATATTATTATAATTTTGCCATACCCTTTTTCTCTTCAGAAAGCTGCCCGCCTTATTAAAGAGACACTTGATCAGAAATATGGAGCTTCATGGCATGTTGTTGTAGGTGAAGCATTTGGGTTCCAAATATCGCATGACGCAAGACATTTAATGTACATGTTTTTGGCAGGGAACAAAGCAATATGTGTGTGGAAATGTTCATAAAATCACTATAAGGGCATTTATAGTTAGTTAACCTGCCATTATTTATTTTTGTTTTGTATTTTTATACACAAAATGTTAATTTAATGTTATATTTTATATAGATATGTTGTACATTTAGTTTTAATAAATTTAGAAGGCAATTAAACTATTTGTCATTTTTAATGCCAGTTTGAAATGTATATTGTCCTTTCACCTTTTTGAAAAATTCAATATATTCTAATCTCTATCCCAAGCAGAATATTCATAACGAATCTGCGACGCTAAAATACCAATTCATGATTGTCTTTGAATCTTTACTTTATTTTGACCCTAAAATACATGGTTTTATCCTATTATCCATATAATTAACAGAATACTCGCAATGAACATTCATTTGCATTTAATTGAAAAATGTGAATATTTTTGTGAGACGTGAAATGCATGAGTAAAATGACAGATGTACTCAATGTTCAATGACTATTTCAGCACGATATATTTCAATATAATATTTATAAATAAAATGTCACATTCATTTACTAATTTTCTCTCCTACAGTATTTGTTTGTTATGTGTTCCCTCCTCCACTTTTTTTAAAAATTTATTTGTTAATTAACGTAAACTAAACCTACTAAGAAAATTGGATTTAATTTAACATTTAATACAATTTTTAAAAAATTTTGTGGAGGGGACCCATTATGAACAAATAATGTGAAATAGCTCTCTATGTGTATCTAACATCACCAATAGCCTACCGTGCAGCTTTTAGTGTGACGTTAATTCAACCAACCATTATCTTGTAATAGGTTCTCTCCATATATCAGCAAATTTTTAGGTTGGTTGGTGTTTTTTGGCACAAGAGCTAGTTATGGCTAAGCTGCGCCAACAAATTTTCAGGTTATTCATAATTTTGTTCAATTTAATGGCTGAAGTGCATAATCAAATAAAAATGTCATTTTATAAGTTTTTAAAAGTACCTATTTTTTTTTCAGAAATGATTGGATTGGTCATTTTTAAAAACCTCACTGGTAAGTTAAATTCGGTAAAAAAAAAATTGTTATGCTCACCAATACAATCCAAATTAAACCATACTTAAAACTAACTCTCCTATCCAATTTAAAATAAGAATGTCAACCAAGCTACATGCTCAAGGCCCAGCAAGGTTGGTCCCTAGCATTCTCAAGATTCCACAATGCCGATCCAATTCGTATAATTTTAATCCATGACCTCGTCATATTGGCAATATTAAATCCCTCCACATCACTCAATTTGCATAAGGTCCCCTCTAATCCTTCTCTCCTCGAGTGTATACATATTCACGAGTTCCAAGCCTCTCTCCACAATTCATTCCCAAAGTACACCGAATAATTTTCGTATCTCTGTTAAACCCATTCTAACAAATCAATATTGTTTAAGAAAAAGTTACCAGTATTGTACTGTATATTCAAGATGAGGCCTAACCAAACTTCTATGCAGTGGTAAAACTACCTCAGATTTAAATTATACATTTTTTTTAATAAATTCTAACATTCTGTTCGCCTATTTACTAGTTGTCCCCATTTTTTTCCTTACTTACCGAAACACCAAGATCAGTAACTATGTCACTGGTACTAAAACAAGTGCAGTATTACCATAAATTTGCTTTATTCAGTGTAGCATGAATAGCTTAAATGTTTCATTTGAATAACTAGTAAAGATGTGTAAATAAGCCATTGAAATATTAAGAATTTCCTTTACATTCAAGTTAATAGCAATTAACAATATCCAGATATCAGAATCTTAAAAAAGAAAAAAAAATGCCACAAATTGTATGTAAAAAAACATTCTTTCATAAATGAAATATGGAAAGATTTTCATGCTACCTAGTTACCTTTTGTAATTTAAATCTACTTTAATTAAAGTTCATTCAAACCTGAAATTAAAACAATCATTTGACACCTACCTCACTTACGGAATAATTTATTCGTATCATTGAAAAATCTTTAAAATCTATATACGGTATCAGGAAAGAAACGTGTTACACTTTCTAGGTGATCAATTCCAACATTATAAATGCGACAAATTGTTCGATTGACATGAAATTAGTCTCCCATAGGAAGTTAGGCACCGATCCATAAAAAACAAAGCATGGACAAGGCCATTAGTCTTTTTGTAGCCAATCAAATCCCGTTACTATAATCCGATTAAATGATTTGTATAACGCCTCCTAGGTACGTTCTTGCACTTGGTTATTTGTAAATTTAGATAAAATTATAAATAATATCTATTGGAAATTTTTTTTTTTTATACCTTCCATATAGGTAGGTTAATAATATTTGACAAGTCTGACCAAATATCGACCTATTATTAAGGGGCAATTCCTATATCGATTTATGCTCCTTAATATTCTGTAATATGCAAGCTTTTAACAATTTTCGTATTCTGTAATTTTTTTTTTCTTCAAATTTTTGTTCCAAGAATAAAAAAATGGCTTTCATGCATATTCTGTTCTAAATATCTGGTTCTTAAGACTATTTCATCTTTTTTATGTCTCACATTAAAAAAAAAGTTTAATAATTATATAGCAATATTAACATAGGAAAACAAGCACTATGTAAATTTTGTTCTAAATAACTGCTGGAGGTACTGATAAAATTCAAGTAATCAACCACTTTTATTTAAAATGTCAGCAAAACTTGCTGGTCTTGGTAACGATTTCTTTGTTCACTAGAGGTCTTGGATAACAATTTCTAAAACTTGGCATTGTTGAACCATTTGCTAGCCGTAATATTAGACTATAAATAATCATGCATGTAAAATTTACACTGCACAAGGTTATCAATTTGAAACAAAATAACATTAATTTTGACGCCTTGATCACTTATCCTTACATTTAACCAAAAAATCAACTAATGCAATGAAAAAAATACACCTAAGAAACCAATTATTTATTTAAATAAATGTTCAGTCCTTAAACTTTAGAAATACTAAAAGTTAAATAATTGTTTTTTATACATGGACCTTGCAAAGTCAAGCTGATGAAAAATGAAGAGAAGAAGAAGAGCATGTTTAAAAAATATTGCACAAAGTTTCTACAATAAAAAAAGATCACATCAGCTCTTATACAATTATTCAAATGCATTTACATTTGACAAAAGTTAACAGATTTAGGGTCAAAAGCTTCAGGATCAGTCGCACCACACACTTTTTCCAGCCACTCCATATGGTCTTTGTATTCGGGGTGTCGTCTATTCGAAACAATCTGCACATGGTCTTCGTACCCGCTTGTTCCGCCACAATCTTCAGGAGGGCAGGCTCTCTTTCCAGCAATGCATTTCGGATAGACCTCGCCTTCCACTTTCGGAAGAATCTTCTCGAGAAACACACCGTGCTCCCAACCGTCCCCCAAAGTCATATTCGTACACTGCCCGGGACTTTTCAGTGGGGAAGTACCTCGGCAGTTCCACAGTCTCGGCGGGATTATGTCGTCGCCGGTTCTCTTCCTCGCCGACTTCCACTCGCCAAGAAGATCTGTGGTCTTTCATCCTGAACATGTAGAGATGGCTGTTGTGCCAGCCCATCGCGCATTGAATGGTGAAGTGCAGTTCCTTGAAGTTAAAATCGGCTGGAACTTGGATACGGCGCCAGATCATGGGTTTGATTCCTTTCAGGGAAATCTTGAATTGATAAATCTGTGAAGTCATGGTAAAATTAAAAATTGAGATAATTCTATTGTAAGAGCTTTTCGAACGAACACAAAGGAATCTCAAAAGCAGAAGTGAAGGAAATTGGAGAACAAAGAACTGAACATGAAAGTTTAGTAGTTTAGAAATTGCGGGGTTTTAAAATTGCCAGATTTCTTTAAGAAATAAACTCTATGCTTATGACGTCACTAATAAGATACACAAAAGCCATTGGTACTTTTCTGCATCTTTTCATATTAAAACAATATCGCCTTTTACATAAACATTTTCTTTGCTTTAAAAAAACTATATATCAGGACATTATTGTGCGTACGAATATCAACTTTAGGATTTCAGTGAGCGCATCATCGGGGCGTTGAGGCCTCCGTGGCCGAGTGGATTTAGGCATCAGCTGGGTTGGTTAATAAATAAACGTCGCACTAGAGCTGCATAGTGGGCTATTGGCGACGGTTCGGGGCTTTTCTCGAAGAAAAGACCCGGGAACGATACCTTTTGAACCATGGTCAGATGACGAGGACACACCTGAACTGGCACCCAAAGCCTTCAATAGATGTCGGGACTTGGACCCCGATCAGATTTATCGTGCACTAGTCCCGTATACACGCCGTTAATTTTTTGCGGATGTTCTGGACGACTTTTCTAGTATTTTGTAGCGAAACTGGCAACCCTCCGATCACAAGATCACTACTTTTTTTTTACTTTTCTTTGTCAAGTCCATCGCCTAGGAAACCTCGGATTCCCAGTTGACGCCTTTAACCGCTCGGCCAAGGAGACCTCCTAATGGGGGAACAGGTCTTTTAATTTTTAACTACGGGCAGATGGCGATTGGACAATATTTGGGTTAAGACTCCACTCGGTGTAGGCGTGAGAGATATTAATTTTATTCATTGGATTTCGATATATTTAACTTGCTTCTTAACTTGAGTCCCCAATACACGACGGATGATGAAATACGAGACTGGTACTGGCATTTCTCCGATTATGAAATCTAATCAAGTCTTGGCAGGTTATGGCCAATTGAAAATACGTATTTCATGCTACACAATTTTGTTATTGG